>CACVKI010144930.1:0-18479 GCA_902732785.1 Trichogramma evanescens
AAAGTATAAAAATTCCTTCATTTATACATTCAAAAAATCGAAAAAAATTTTTTAAAAGAAAAAATTTCAAAAAATCGAAAAAAAAATTTTTTTTTTCCATGTATTGCCAAACAACTTTTTCTGGCCTCATTATTACTACAAACGACAATGAATGCAATTGAAATTTATACAATCCACCGTAACATTTTCGAGATTTTGCTTCGGACATACGTACATACACATACACACACACACACACACACACACACACACACACACACACATACACACACACACACATACATACATACGGACATTTGTTGAGAATTCAATGTAGTTTACAAATATGTAAACCAAATTGTCCTACGAGGTCTGGTTCAAAATCTCATTTTCGAGCCTATCACAGAGCTTCCTCGATGAGGAAGCAAAAAATGAACGCAATACTCTTATTAAAGTAGTCCACAGCCGTCTTATATACAGTAAAAATAATAAATTTTCACGAGCGTGCGTCGTCACGATCTTACATATACGCAGCCGCGCGCAATTAAAGGGGGAGAGTGTCAGCGAATCGAAAAATCATAAAAAAGAAATTGAATAGCGCATTTCTTCCACACGCCTTGAATGGAGTACGTATACGTGCGCCGTAAGTATCAACAGTATAACTGACTGCATATATAGCCTCTTGCAAGAGCAGTATGCATAATATCAAATGAGACTTGCTCGCACCGAGAGTGAGTGAGAGAGAGAGAGAGAGAGAGAGAGAGAGAGAGAACGACTCGAGGGTTGGAACTGCGATAATACGAAGATCTGAGTCACATGGAAATACCGACGCATTCTCTCTCTCTCTCTCTCTCGCTTATAAACCTCCTCCTTCTCGCGGGGTACACTATACTGCTGCTAGCCACGCAAGGAGAAATGCCCTCTTAGACGCCTGCACTGTGCTGCGCCGCCGACATCGGCAAGCAGCAGCAGAGAGCGGCAGCGGTAGAAGAGTGGAGGTAGATAGGTAGCCGCAGCCAGCACTCCGGACGACGATCTCCCCCCTCCCCACCATCACCACCACCACCACTTCTACTGCAGCAGCAGACGACGGCGGCTCGACGGCCTCGCTCGGCCATAGGCAGAGCTCGTTCGGCGAGGCCGTGATCTGGGTGTGGCGCGCGACCAACGAGCACGGCCGAGCCGCGCTCGACCCCACCAATGGGCGCCCACCCGGGAGCCACAACCTACCGATTACCCCCTCTCTCTCGCCACCAGGCCAGGCCAGGCGGGGGGGAGCTTCGTCGTGTCGACCACCTAGATGGCGCTGCCGTCGTCGTCGTCGGCCGCTGCCGCTGCGCGAATTCAACGCGAATCGCAGCGAGCAGCCAGTGCGAGCGACGCCAAGGCAAGGCAGCAGAAGAGAGAGAGGCAGAGGCCGGCTCTCGATGTTTTTATTTATTACATTTGTGTCTGGGTAGCGCAGTAGAGGGAAATACGCGCACGCACACAGCTTGCTGCGATTCTCTCTCTCTCTCTCTCTGTCTCTCTGCCGACTGCACAGACTTGTGTCTGTATTGTCATTCTCCACGCGCAGAGCCAGCGCAGAGAGCTACGGCAGAGCAGCTTAGGCACTACAGTATCGCACGCCCGCAGCAGCTCTCTCGTATATAGCTTGTGCTGCCTTCTCGGGCTCTTTCGCGCGCGCGGGTATATATTTTTGCCGTCTGTTCCCACCTTCTGTTTCTGTAATTCTGCAGCAGCAGCAGCAGCAGCAGCAGTGGCAGTGGCAACAGCGGCAACACCTAAAGGGCTGTCAGGGGGAGCTGCTCCGACTCTCCGACTGCCTTTGCCCGCTCGTGTGTTTATACCAGAGAGCGAGTGCGCCAGTTGCCTTGCATGCAGCAGCAGCATAGTAAATGCTCTCTCTTCGTGCGAGCGAGTGCGTTTCTCTTTCTCTCTCTCTCGCTGCTCGCTGTCGACTGCAGTTTTTATACGCACACGAGCTCTCTCCTGTAGCGCAGAATGCAAGTGCATCGTCGAGGCGATGGGACAGATTGCTAATATTTCAGTTCAGTTTCGCGAGTGTTAATCAGAAAATAGTGTCGAAGGAATTTTAACAAAATTGTGATTGTTCGAATCGTTGATGAATCATCAGACGATGACTTGGACTTAACCTTCTGGTAGCTCAGTAGCGATATATTGCATCAGTGCTTATTTTGTTCGACGAGTTCGATAGTTCGACAGTGCAATTGTGACGTTTCGTTGCATTACATATGTTTTCATAACGCAAGACGAATGGCGAATGGTGCGAACGCGTAAATGAAAATGCCGTTTCGTTGAGACTGGTGCAGTTTCGTGTGCATGAACTCGTACATTAAATAAAAAAAAAAAACAGTGATACCATAAGAAGTGAAAGATTGGTGAATTATTAGTTCAGGTGTGAATTATTTATATATAAAAAAACAAGTGTCGTCGCCAAACACGCGCCTCTTTAGATAGATCGCGGGCCCACGAGCGCCGCGATTAAAGCCCGCCGCAAGATTCATCCACTAGCGAAGATCTACCCGTGGTTCAGGGCCCAGCATTCCGAGCGACAGCTTTGGGGCAGCCCCGTAGCCGATCATCGCTACAATAATCCGGCTGTCGCGGCGAGCCTGTCGGACGCCGCTGCCAACGCCAACCTAGCGGCAGCGATCATCATGGATCACGGCGACAGAATGCACGACAGCTCGTCGGACCACAGCAGCCGAGCCAGTCCCGTCTGCGCGACCAGTCCCAAGCACCCGAGCAGTCCCGGTTCCCAGCAACAGCATCATCAATCGCAGCAGCAGCAGCAGTCGCAACGCGATCAGATGATGCAGCCGAGCATGGCGCACCAGCAGCCCCATCCGCGGGACCAGCTGCCGCCGAGCAGCAGACCGACGCCGGGCTCGCCGACGCGGGGCTCGCCGCCCCAGGGTCTGCCGCTGTCGCCGCCGCCGCTCTCGGGCTCCGCGGCGGCGCCCACCGGCATGGTGCCGCGAATGCCGGGCCTGCCGCCGCCGGGCCTCGGCCTCCTGGGCCAGCTCGGCGGCATGCTCGGCGCCCATCACGGCTCGCCGCTCGAGCTGATGGCCGCCCACCACGCCGTGATGCCGCCGCGCAACTACAGCAGTCCGCCGCCCATCAGCACGTCCGATCCCACGGCCAACGAGTGCAAGCTGGTGGACTATCGCGGCCAGAAGGTGGCGGCCTTCATCATCGCGGGCGACACGATGCTCTGCCTGCCCCAGGCGTTCGAGCTCTTTCTCAAGCACCTCGTGGGCGGCCTGCACACGGTCTACACGAAGCTGAAGAGGCTCGACATCGTGCCGCTCGTCTGCAACGTCGAGCAGGTGCGCATCTTGCGCGGCCTCGGTGCCATACAGCCGGGCGTCAACAGATGCAAGCTGCTCAGCTGCAAGGACTTCGACGTGCTCTACAGGGATTGCACGACCGCCAGGTAAGGATCTAATGTTGAAGGACGCACGGAGCGCCGATTTCTGCGTTACTATTCACGGGCGCGTACCCGTGCGGCTATAACAGCGCACAATGAGAAACAATCATTCGTATCTGATGAATGTTTAGCAAAGCATTGGAACAAAAAAAAAAACACACGATAACCCAGATCGATCGCGCGGGGCGAGCGAATTTCACCGTCGTTTTCTCTCTCTCTCTCTCCATCCGTTGAATAGAGGCAGAGCTCTTTTTGCGAGGCCAACCAACCGACATCGGTATATAAAAATTGATAGCAACAACAAAAAAAAGTCCTTTGAACAAACTCACGATTCTATTATGATCGATCCGCACGATTGCAATTACATCTCGCCCAGAAATCAGCCAAGTAGTTTTACACAACACACGGGGCTTACACAAGTCGCGTACACGATATCGACGCGCTTGTTCGCTCGCTCGATTATCGCTGGCTAAAAATCAAGATACAATTTCTCGACGACTTTCATTGACGCATTTCATTGTTTCGGGCGACGGTCTCGGGCGACTGGGGGTGGGTGTGCTAATAATCGCGAGTCTGACTTTTATTCTTTCCGAAATATACAACTGTTTCTACGCGGTCGCCACACGAAGAACGATCTCGTTCGCGGAAAAACCTATGCAACGTCCGACTCGTCAAAGAAGTTCAAATAAGAGCTGCACGGGTGCGTGGGAAAGATGTGTATCGATTGTATATATGCCGTATACTAGCCAAGAAGGAAAGAACTTATATGCTAATCGGCGCGGATGGAAATTGCATATACGTCACTGCGAACGGTGCATTTGACGACTCTATGTTTAAGTATATTGCTCATACATTCGAGCTATACGCATAGCACAGCGTTTATAATGCACACACACACATGAGTAAACGGAAGCAAAGTCCAGAAGTCTCTCTCTCTCTCTTTCGCGAGCATTTCGCGCATACATTAATAACGCAACGTGTCGCCCTGGGCAGCATTTCGTCTTCTGCGTATACGCATCCTCTCTCTCTTGCATCGCTATGCTTACTCGCTCGCGCACATCTCTTTCCCTTGTGTGTGTGCTGCGCGTTAAATGCTAATACTTTTTTCAATCACTGCGGTACGCAGCGCACATTCTCTCTCTCTCTCTCTCTCTCTCTCTCTCTCTCTGCTACATCTACATGTGGACACAAATTTTTTTGCGCTGCGCTGTGCTCGTTCGCGTCCGCTGACGTTTGACACGCGCATTTAACCGAGCGTCAGAGAGGCATCTTGACTCTGCTGCTACTGCTACGATGATCGTGTGCTCGTCGCGTGCTGCCGCTGCATCCGCGATATCTCGCGAGAAAAAAAGAGCAAATCCAATTTGCAGTCGATCTCGTATAACAAATCTATTTTGTGCTTCAACGGCGCGCGATCGATCGCTTGATTTTTTCGCTGATTTCATGCGCGGGGATACAACGTCGGATACACACGGCAGTGGTGTAAAGCACGTGTTTCTGCAATCGTAGAAAAGCTTCCGCCTTCTCTATAACAGACACGCGTGATACGTGCGGTTATATTATACGTATAAATGTAAATGCTCTCTTCGCACGAGTTGCGAGCGAATAAGCGGAAGAGCGAGAGAAACGACGACGGCTTTCGGTACAACAGGTGTCCCTTTCACGAGCGTTTCTCTGAATGGAATCGGCGCGCGTTTCTCTCTCTATTTGAACGGTTTAGCCCCTGTGCGCCGGAGCCCGGCTACATAGCAGCCAGAGTACGATTCACCCCCAGTAGAAATGAAATGGTATCTATATATAATCACACAGAGACGCGCGTCGACGCGTCGCTTGCAGCTCTCTCGCTGCTCGGCAGTGGTGTACGGTAGTGTAGCAAAAGGGGATTTCGGCTCCTTTTACACGAAAATCGCAGTCACCGACGGCAGTGACGACGACGATATATAATGATACGAGTGCGTAGGAGTGTAGGAGTCAAAAGTAGCAGTAGTAGTGCTTTTTCACTTTTTCAATTTGAGCTTTGTGGATTCAATTTTGTCGTTTGGTGGTTGCGAAGGTTTCGTGAAAAAGAAATAATCTTGCTCGATGCTTAGTTGTGTTAGAGATCAATAAGGGTCGAAAATCTTATCGATATTTGAGACAAAAAAGCTCAGTGTAGACATAAATAAAACGATTTGAGGTTACCAAAAGGTATGTGTTGTCTTCAAAATTACTCCTGTCATTTTGACATCTGCAAAAATCAGTGAACAAAGTCAGTAAAAATGTCGTTTCGCATTCTCGCCGCAGCCTGAGATACAACTTTTCAGTCTTTGCGCAAAATAATGAACGAAACATGAAACTCTGCCGTTTACCAGCTACGTATACAAGCGAGGGCAGAGCAGCTTGCCGTCGGCTCGTGGCGCGCGCACATACTGCAGACACGCTGCATCGCTGCTGCTTCCGAGAGACCTTGAAGGGAAATTCCGCGCAGGCCAAGCAGGGCACTCGATCCGTGTTCTCTTTTCTCTCGATTCGATCGTCCATGCGTTTTTAACTTTTTTAAAGAACTGCAGGCTGACGAACGCCAATAACTGTACGCAATACAGTATAAAAGTACGATTCCTCCGATTTCTTAGAACTTCTTTGAGAAGAAAATATTATTTCAATGGTTTTTTTATAAATTTTCTCGCCATGTCTAACGAATTGTCCAGTGATTTTGTCATGATATATTACCTCTACATTAATCAAAAAATGCTCAAGGCAGTTTCAAACTCAGAAAGTTGTAATTCAATCTGCAAAAGTAAAAATAAAAAAAGGGTAAAATCAATGAATGAAAATAGCAATGGAATGACAGCTCACCACGCAGTCAAATGACGATCCAAGCTTTTCGGCTCATTCTTACTGAAAATAACTAAAGCTCAAAAATTGTTACATCTAGCGTAGTCGAATTAAACGGATTAAAAATCATCGACTTCTTGGCGCGAGAATCTCTCCGCTTCTTTCCACCGGTGCACCGTGTTCTACCACCTATTCGCGCCACCCAATAATGCTACTTTTCTTAATAAGGGTTGCATACATGCAACGCCACCGCCGCCGCCGCCGTATAAGTACGTTATACTGCAAGTACAGCATGCATGCGAGGCATAGATCAAGAAGGGGTTATATAGTAGTAGTAGAGCTCGTGTGTAGAGCCGGAGTGGGAGTGATATCAGGGGTCGTGTTTCCGCGTCAGGCGATAATTACCGGTAGTCGAGGAGAGGAGCCTATGAATTCATACCTTACTTATTTGTATTGATCGCACTCGTATATGCGCGAGTAATAATGAGGAAAAAAAAATAAGCTCGCAATAAGATAATGAAGAGCTGGTGTTTTTTGGTGACGTTGCTAATATCGGTGTTTCGTGTGCGATCGTAAATGCCATTATACTTTCAATTTTGACGTTTCGTGCGCCGTGGCCATTTTGCAGGGGTAGCAAGTGCGAATTATCGTCTGGTATAGCAGACGTGGCTCGCGGCCAAATTTTATACAACTGTGATTCGGAATGAGACGTTTTCGCGGTCACACGACTGTTAACTCGATTCCAATTTACAATTGGAAAATCATTGAAAAATACACACGATAAAAGGCCGAAGCATTCCAAAACTGTTTTTTTTTTGGCATATCGTATGCCACCAGTTCTCAGAAATATCCGAATCGCCGAGCTCGACAATTGTACATCGAACCCCGAGTGCAGTACGTGTCTCTTCGAATCAATATTCAGCCACGCATTTCGCGATGTGAAATTCCACTCGATTCGTATATGCGCATTCACTCTTCGCGTATACACTTTGAAAAGCTTTCATGTAAATCATAAGTTGCGAGTATACAACACACATACACACACACACACTGTGTACGTCCATCGCAGTGATGGCTGCTGCTTGTACTGTGATTCGAAGCGCGACTGACCGCATCAGTTGTACTGCAAATCCGAACTGTTTCCTTCTCATCGAACACCTTCTTGGATTCTATTTTTATTCTATTTGCTTTTGTTTATTAATAGTGAATTTACAAATAAAAAACTGTATGCTTGAATTAGAGATGCATCGCTATTCACTTGGTTGAGTCGCGATGACAACATTTGTCGCAACAAAAGAATTGAGTTTTATTACTCTACGACATTGGAATAGTTTTTGTTTTAATAATGTATCATTTATTATTCTGTTGAGATAATGTATAATCATGAAATTGTGAGACGTGACTTATTATAAGCAATCCTGCACAAAGGAAAACAATGTTTTCTATTCAGACAATGTGCAACTTTACAATGCATTAGAAACGAACTAAGATACTATAAAATTGTGAATAATAAAAAAAACTGCACATACCATTAACGTGGATTAAAAATTAGACAGGCGTGCAAAATTTTTCTTTCTCGACACAGAAAGTTGCTTTTTCAGCTTATTTATTGATTTTCTATCGAAAGAAAGTTTACTTTGAAAAAAACTAATCATAAGATTCGAAAGCTGAGGAAAAAATCGAAACTGTGTACTAGTTAATTTTGTACGGCTCGCAATACAATTTCGCATGTGTTCTTTATCCATCGACCAGTTAAAAAATATATATCGTCTCTATTTTTTTACTACATGTCGGTAAAAACTCTAAATTTTGTCCTTTAAAAAAAAAAAAAAAAAACAGGTGAAACGAGAAAAAAGTTATAGTGTTTTTTTAATTCGCAAATTCAATTTCAAAGTGTTGTCTTGTTGCTTATATAATTTTATCATCAAGTTCAAATACTTACAAATCATGGGTTAATTTATTTATGGCAAAAAGCTCCAGCTTTCAAAATTATATTTCAAAATTATATTTCAAAATTATAGTATTGTAATCATGAAAGTGACAATTATTTTGATGTGATTTTTTATGGTCAAAAAATTGAGAAAAGTATTAGAAAATCACTTCATTCAATTTATACGAAGATAGTGTGGAACTTTTGCATCGATATTGAGAGCACGAAGTTGAATTTTTTGTTTGCAGGTCCGAAGACTCAAATGATAGAAAGAAAATGAACAGGCCATTTTTTCTGAGTGATGAGTAATCAGAAAATTTTACAGAAAATCTGTTTTCTGAAATTGTTATTGGGTATCATTTTAAGCAAACTGCGACTTTGTTTGCCTATGTTTGTTAACTATGCCTTAATTCCTTGAGCCCTATAGACAAGAATAACCAACTAAATATTTCCAGGGATTACATTTTACGCAATAGTAAACTTTTTTAGCCAGCTCTTCTGCATCGGACTTGATTCTATACTTCTGTTACGCAATGTTTTTAATACATAGAAGCATAGTGTATATGGCCGATTCTCTACCAAACATTTTTAATAATACATGGTACTTCTTTTACGTATGTAGATTGTAGATATTGTAAAAGGATTTAACGTTTATTTTAAATGTATGCTCGCCCTAAGGGCTAGGCCACCTATTCGCGATCACGTGTAGAGTTAGGTGTTATGTGCACAATTCACTAAATACAATAGAAAATTTTTTACTTTAATACTTTTTTGAAAGTATACCACTTGTGATTTGAAGTGCGCCATCTAGGAGCAAACTTTGAATTGCAAAATGAAATACTCTGTTCGATCGAATATGTAATTGATGCTTCCAATAAAAAGAATGGATTATTTGTTGAAAAGTTTAATTTTTAGAAAATTCTGCCAATTTTCTGCATTATATAAATCAAAGCAAGAATTATCAGAATGCGTAATAAAAATTTGAAAATTGCCAAGCTTTAGTTTAGCTCCACTGGCTGTATTTATGGAGTTAGACAGATTCGTGCAGCGTCTTTTCAGACACTCAAAGCACAAAAGTGACATTACATTCAAGTAACTGCAATGCGTGTTCAATGTCCTGCGCTCAAATACTGTACCTTACATGCCACGTAAAAAAATAACGATAACACGCTGGGAATAATCATAATTGGAATAAAGAAACTATCACCAAGTGTCTACACGGTGGGCACATTAGGCACACACAACGCAACGCGAGACAATCGACTATGTACCTTCGTATTATGCATGCGTGTGTGTCATGCGTGCTTACATGTTTATATGAATAAATGCGCGCGTAGTAGCAGCAGTAGCAGCTGGCCCTCGAGCGCGCTTTTTGCACACACACATACACACAAACACTCACGCATACACACACACACAAGCAGAGAGAAGCGTGGCCACGGCCTTTGATACACTTATTCGGTGAACGATACCACTCTCTCGGTATTATGTTGTTTCGTGTAGTAGACGCGCTTAGCTATTGGCTCTCTGTGCTCTCCGCCAATTGATCTAGCCGCTTTTGGGGAAGGGGCGCTCTCATAATACCGAAAGGCATTCATCTATTTGTAACGTGTTATATGCTCACTATTGGAGCAACTATATGCTGCGAATTGTGTTACGATGGCGAAACTGCGCGAGCATTGCGCATTGTATGCATATACGCACTCGAATATTACGCGACTAGAACGTATAGTGATACCGTTTCGCTACACCAGTCCCGGGGACTCGTTCGTTTTGATTAAATTGTTTCATTGTCGTTATCTGTTCGAAGGACGGCATGTTGTACAAACATCCGTCAGCTCGGAAATGTCGTTTACGGTCCAAACAAAATAATAAATTAATATCTCAGGTATTTTCGAGTCTTCTACGCTGGCTGCAGCTAACTGCTATATTTTTACAATTTTTTCATAATAATATTTTTCGATAAACTGGGTAGTGAATTTGATTAAAATAACTTTTGCTGTTTGTTTTTATGGATCGAATATCGAATATTTTTAGAAAATATTTCAATTGTTGTTTCAGCGTTTAACTCAAAAAATTGATCGCTTCGTCCGATTTTTTACGTAGGGTGTTAGGCATATAGTGCCAGTGACACACATTGGCCTAATCAGCTGACTTTCCTATACTAGCTTCTGGTACAATGGATGTAGCATTGCCTCGAAAGCCCTAATGCGGCATCCCGACGTGCGAGCAAAGACCCCAAGTTTTCTCCCACGCATCCCTGTCACACCGAGACTCTTGATCTGCTCGGTTTTCCCTTAAGATTTGACAAGACCGTGAAATCTTTATCCCTACAGTAGATTTGCGAGCTCAACTTTTTTCCACTTGTACGCAATCCATGCCTACACAGATACAAAAGAATAATTTTCAAAGATCGGAAAAGATTTTCCCAAAAGTTAAAGAAAAATGATCGATGATATTTGACACATCAAATCAGCACGATTATCCCGTCAACCGACAACAATTTTGATGGAGAATCGGCCATATATATGCATTAGTGCTGGCATTATTAAAGCGTGCACGAGTGTACGAGTCAGAGGGAGAGATTGAGTGGCACACTGATCAGGTGCCCATTGAGACTAAACTCACACGCACACACATATACACACACACACACACCTGACACAACTAAAACCTCGCGCCAACTTGTTAAATTACCGTATATGTACGTATGATATGAGGCCTGTAACGAGTTGGAGTGTTTTCTAAGTCAAGTCAGTTTTATTAGTATAAATGTGCTCGCTGCCGCGCAAACTGCTTTGCGTGTCGTGCGCGCACTGTGCACGCCAAGACGTACATACGTACACACGCAGACATATCTTACCCCTTTCGCGCGAGACAAGGCATATTCGCGGGTGTACACGTGAATTAAGCTTGTTATACGCTCGCCTCTCCTAGTTTCGCTGCAATTATCCCAGTAGGTATGTTTGTGTACTATTTCAATAGATCGAAAGTAACTTTTAACACTCGAAGCGATTCAGAATTCATGAGGATTGAACGAAAGTTGAAAACGTTCAGCCGCCGACTGCTACCCTTTTCCAGCTCGAGACGAGTTGACATTGCCGGAGCGGCGGGTGCACACTCGATTCGCGCGATGCATTATACACAATCGTTTCCCCTTTTCCTCGCGCATTACATGTGCCCGAGTGCTGCATGCACACATTCGCGAGCAAATGTTTTTTTGGAGTGTGTGTATGCATTTTTGATTGACGCCACACGCGATTCTCTCAACCCTTTCTCCGTGAGTGACTTGAATTTGTGCGTCTCTCTCTCTCTCTGCGCGCGCGTGTGTGTGTGTGGGTATATCGTGTGTGCATGCGCGCACGTTGTATACGGCCGATTCTCTAGCAAATCGGCCAGAGCGAGAAATTTTCTATTTGTTATTATGTTTTGGACATCTGAGAGCAAACAGGTGAACCGAAAAATGTCATTTAATTTACTACTTTAAATTAAATTTTACTTTAATACTTTTTTGAAAATATTCCACTTGTGGTTCGAAGTACGCCATCTGGGAACAAATTTCGAATTACAAAATGAAGTACTTTGTTCGATCGAATACGTAATTGATACTACCAATAAAAATAATGGATTTTTCGTTGAAAAGTTGCGTTCTGGTTCAAATCTCGTGTTCAAATAATACGGACGCTGTAAGTGGACTAAAGTATTTGCAACGAAAACATCGCTGGTTGTTTCGTTGTATTTGATCTGTTGGTGTATCTGGATCGAATCATGAAAAAAGTCATTCCGTGTCACAGTTCAATGGGTAGCATGACACAGCTCTATAGCTCTCGAGCGATCTATGCACGTGTACCGCCACAACTCGACGACAAAGAACCGCCGCGCGGTTGCGACTAAAAAACGATTGCGGTAAAAATTTTAGTTTAACCAACATTTGTTTTTCCAATGTAGCGTTGTTCAAGTCTTTTTTTTTTCAAATTCTAGAACATTTGAGCGCATTGACAAATGGCATTACGCAATTCTCGTTATCGCAGTCGCAAGCGCGCGATTGAGATGTTTTCTCGTAATGAAGGTTAAATGACTCGTCCTAGGCTAAAATTAAATATTCGACAACACGCGCAGCCGAGATCGATCGAGTAATGGCTAAATTACTTCTGAATGGTAATGCGGTCTAGATTGCGAAAAGCTGCATTTGTTCGGATTTGCTGCTCGCATTATGCATCGTTTATTCGTGGCTCACGCGCATATTACTGAAATTTCGAATCGAGAGAGCCGAAACAAATCGTGGAATAATTTATGTATCGTCGTAAAAATATTGCCGCGCACTTGCATACTGTATCAAGGCACGTGTATACAGGTGCTCTGGAACGTACATGTGCCACGGATGAAATTTTCAATCATCTCTATGAAAGAACAGGTCAAAAACCTCTCGAGAAAAACCATCCCCACTAGCCAAATATAAAAATTCATTTTGTACTCGTTGCTCGAGTCTTACGAATCTTAATCCTCGTATTAGCTCGTGCTTTCAAAGACGATTGTTTAGAAAAGTGCGGTCAAGAACCCTCCCTCTCTCTCTCTGGGCAAAAATAATCTCTCGCCGCATATAGAGACTGTGTCAATAAATCTCTTCGTCATAATTCGATGCGCGCGCGCCAGGAAGGAACAATTTGAAAGAAGAGTGATTTTTCCTGGCTATAACTCGCGAGGAGAGGAATATTTTTCCGTATATCTCTCGGTTGCGGAGAGATGATTCCTCGCATATAATACGTGAGCACCACCGTGGCGATGTACGTGTGTGTGTGTGTGTGTGTGTGTGCGCGGGTTCGTTTCGCATTTATGTGCCCAAGAACGAGCATAGCAGCAGAGAGTGATCATGGTCGATATTCTTCTTTGTATAATTTAAGAGCAATCCAGATAATAGTTGTCGAAGACACGGTGTATGAATGCCCGAGATGCACGCAAGAATAAGGTGTTATTAGCTCTTGACATTGATACATTCAAGTAAGCTTTCTCTCTCTCTCTCTTTCTTCCTTGCTTTCTCTCCTGCTTTTTCTCTCGTTTATTCTCTCTCTTTCTCTCCCTCTTTTTCATCCTGTGCTCACGAGCGCGTGCCATAAATGCACTTTATTCGATGTTCCTCGACGTATTTGTATACAATCTGTCGCCCATTTGCCACTATTAATGGAAATTATCGACGACAAAACAGTATTCAAGAAGTTTCAACAAAAACTCGGATATACGTTTGTTCAATGTTTCAACGGATTCTCTTTAAGTACTCTAAATGTCTTGTTTCGCGTGGAGATGAGAGATCGCAAACAATGCTCGAAAAGCACCCAACAACTCGAAATTACGACTCGATAAAATCTCGAATCGTCCCGAGGCTCGCTCGACTCGGCTCGGCATGGATATGGGCTGCTCGAACAGGCCGCAGTTTGCGCGAATAATTAGTACTTGGTTCATTTTTACCTCGCTCGAGCCACAAACGCACACTAGCAATTAAAGCGATTTAAAAAAGTAAAAGCCTATGTATATGTAAACTCACTTGCGTGTAGGAGGGTTGCCGTTGCCGCTGCTTATCTCGAGTGGCACGTCGCTCAGAAATCTATTTTAAGTGAAATTAAATGTAGCTTGTAGTTGTCACTGATGTTGCTGTTATTGCCTTTGTTACAAAATTAATGAAAAAAAACACGTTTTTGAAAATTTTCATGTAAGTTAAGTGACTGGTAAAGAATAAAGTGTGTAGAAACGTTAAATCAAACGACGCTTGACACCTACTTTGTAGTCGTGACTATAGCTTGAAAAATAATCGATGCTATAATATACATATTTTTCTGTTTTTAATGCTACCCCTCATTTCTCAATTTTTGTTTCTCTTATGGTTTCTTTATATCAGCTAAAAGTACACTCGTTGCAACTAGAATAATTTACTATTACTTTAATTACTTTTATTTTGAATAATTTTACAGGTGTCATTGAGCGATGCACCCTGTCGAACAAAGTGTGAATGAGTATTGATAATAAATTAGACTCATCGTTAACCATTGATTGGTCTCTTTGCATATATTTCAACAGTCGTGTGTCAAGTACAGTAGTCAAATACTGTAGATTGCTTACATTTACAAACTCGTATTTGTAAATTCTTACGGTGTCTCTGTTGCAGAGCCTATTCCGATTTTTAAATTAAAATCATGTTCAACGCGAATAAAATAAATTGACAATTTTCTCATGATAAATTCAATGTATGCACACAAGTGTAATATCGTTATGATTGATTGATAATTCACTTACAAAACTCACAATCGTATCGATGAAGGAGTAGTTTACAAGTGGCACAAAAAAAATTCCACCAAACAGACAAACAAACGAACAGCACACGTAATGGAACTGTTGGAATAAATTGAACCATTTGTCTTCGGTTTGTTTCCGCTGCTCATAATTGAAAGTGTGATTATACTTCGGACGTGAATGCGCGCTCTGCTCTCTGCGGGAACATATCTTCATAAACACACATTATAGCGCGCGCTCGCGCGCACGAGGCCTATCTCTTCTTATATTCGCAAGTTGCGCACGATTCGATATTCGCGCGCGCGGGTTTCGAGATTTTTATCGGTGCGTAGCAGTAGTACTCTTGATGCGATGATTCTTTTCTTTTTCTTCCTCTTCGTTCTCTTCATTTATACTCGTGTGTGTGTAAACGTATGTGGAACTCGTTTCGCGCATCGCAGTTATAAGATGCTCTGCGCATATTTACTCACACTGACGCGAGTTGGCTTTATCTTTCGAGCCGTTCTCGGCTACTTTACCTACAATAGCCGAGTTCGAGAATAATTGCACCTTAATTAATAGAGCTATTCTTACATGACGATTAATTTTCAATTAGTCGTGAGCTACGCGCGCCGCTCGAAAGATTCATTGCTCTCGAGCGCGGCGCACAATAGCTGCCTCTGCGCCGCCGATCCCTCGGAGAAAGTGTGCTTCGAATATACTCTGAAATTCAGGCAACTGCATTTCCGTTGAAACGGATCTTTGCCGCTTGATTTTTCATGCTTCATCGGTGATACGAAATCAAATTCTCTCTCTCTTATTTTCCCCGTATGTGTGTGTGTGTGCATCGCGAGCGCGGCAAACGCTGCAGCAGTGGTGGTAGTAGTTAGTAGTAGTAGCGGCGCAAACGTCGAGATTACTTTTGGTGGGCGTATCTTGTAATGTCAGACGATTCAAGATGCGTGCAGTAGATGCTCGGCCTCTTCATCTCTGACATCTGATGCCTTTGATTTAAATTGGAATGCATAATACACACACACACACACACACACACGAGTAAAGCTCTCTCTCTCATGTGCACTCCTCGTATGAGCTATGCGAATCCTTTTCTCTAATTGCGTCCATGTTATTCTATATTTTTTGCATCAGTTCGCTCCGTCTGTCTCTTTCTCTTTTCTCTCTCTACTTTGCTCGCCTTCTCTTCGCCTCCTGGCTATATAACCTTTTTGGATCCCATGTATATATCCCATATATATAAATATACGCCCAATGGGGCTTGATGAACTGTGCATAATATTTCCTCCTGCTTCGTCCGCCGTTTCTTCTTTTCTCTTCTCTCTCTGTGCGATGCATCCTCTCTCGCGCGTTCGATGCAATGGGCAGAAACGCGGTCGTTATGAATGTATTAATTTACCAAGATCCTCACTTCGTCTGTCTCTTTATTATTGTTTCTGTATACACTTGCTCACGCCTAGCCTCAGCTTTTGCTTCGTTCTTTTGACTTCGATTTTTTGTTTTACCACGCCGAGTCGACCACACATTGAAAGCGCTTGATTAACCGCGTGGAGCACGTATGTTTTATAATTTTTGGTTTGTTGTATTTTACAATTAATTTTCACTTATTATCAGACGTTTCTGAATGTTTGGCAAGCAATCATCACAAACGATTGGAAAATCACTCTATAAAGAAATAACCCGAATTATATCCCGGGCATTTTTGTACTGGATCTCCCCGCGGGCCATAAGCATGCAGTCAGTTTTGAAAATTGACTGTCTTGCACGAAATTAACTTCGATCGATGCAATCGTGTGTTTTTTTTTCATCTTTACCGTTTCGTTCTGAATTAAAAGATGCAGTTTACAACGATTTGAAAGTTCGACGACTGATCATTATACAAATTAAATCGGAGCGAATGTTTGCAGTCGACAATTACTCCGTTATTTGCACTAGCTGTACGTGGCAACTAAGTCTTAAACTGACACTTAGACACGCCTAGGCGACCATGCAGCGAATCGCCGGTGCTATTCCGATATATGCGTGCACGAGTACTGCAGCTCGATCACGCGAAATCCATGTTTATGAAAAACGTCACCAGATTAACAAAGTGTTTGGGACTTGAGCAGTGAGTCAAGTTTTTATGATAGAATATTTGCACGAGAAACGGAATCTTCATCGTCATTAAAAACAATTGCGAGAACCGAACGTTCATAACCGTAATTAATAGTTCTTGAAACATTCGTAATACAAGGCAGTCCTCGTACAGACAACTCGACGTTTTGCAGTTGCATAATAATAGTACCCATTAACATTTTTTATCCTAAGGCTCGCGATATTTACAATATTTATAATCACCCATTAAACATTCATTGACTAATATTATCTAATGGAAAATGTTTGCTTTCTGTTGCAGGTAAAGCTAATCCTAATAGTCACTTTTAAAATGAGTACAATCGCAAAACACAGGTTAGAGTTATCGACACTATTTTTAATTTATTTCATTTAAAAACCAATTGAGTAACGTCTCGAGTCGATGAAAGTTTTCACAGCCGAAAAACCAAAGTTTCATCCATCCTCGAGCAAAAACAAGAAGTCTCGCACTCTACGGAATGCAAGAAGAAGTACGTGGGGTGTGAAATTTTTCGCTCTATCTCTACCTGCTCGGCTAATTATTATGCATATTACGTTCTTCGCGCGCATATAAATGTTATATGGAGCTCGTACATTAGCTGCTGCTGCTGCTGCTGCTGCTCACGGTACCCGAACGCGCAGGAAAAATAATACACCTTCATTTTTATCTATCTTATTAGCCGTGAATGGAACAACTCAATTCTTGCAAAATCACATATGTATCACTCGCAGCAGCAACGATTGTGTAAATCAACGAATGCGAGGCGTGCTGCATTAACTGTGATATACGGCGCGCGAGGTTTTTTTTCCCACTTGAGAGCGCGTGCACGCGCGCGCGCGCTGACTTACGTATGTTTACTCGCTTGTAAATTAATAATCTTGCATCTAGTTGTGTTAATTTTTTCCTTTTTTTTTTTGCAAAAACCCGTTTGAAGCTCTGAAAATGAGCATGATGTTCGTGGCATTGAAATGCTCGGCTCGGCAAGACTATTCGAGATTTCATTTCCCAAATAACGCATGGCGGAAAAGACATATCGCGTTTTATGCTCGGTAATAATTTGTTTACACGATTCCGCGTTAGAAACATTCATCATTCGCTCGTCGCTTCATTTGTCTAGGGCATTGTTTATTTTCCGCGCACAATGTGCGGTGTGCGTATCGAGAGATTTCGTTCGCGAACGATGATTCCACTGTTTTTTTTTTCTGTTCTCGTTCTATAGAGCGGGTATATACATACGATGCACACGGGCCCACTCTTACCTGTGCGCACGTTTGCTCTTCTCGTTATTATACGCGTTGACAGCTTTATCGCGCGAGCGTAAACTGCTTCTCACAAGAGTGTAATTAAAGTGGCTCGAGCTCGTAGAAAAGAAGATCGATGCTCTGGATATGCGTGTACTTAGAGCGAACATCCACTCGAATGAAACATAAGTTTTCTTTCGACGATGAAATTGTAATTTCGAGAAATGATTTAGATAATATTATATGTGAAAAATTATGCAGCCTCGTATTCAAAAAATGAGACTAGGCCATTCTGAAGACAGGTTCGCCAAAACCGCGATTTGATTTATATAATTATTTTGACTTTGCCACTTGCAGATTTATAGATAAATAGGTTCTCGCCATCTAGTGGTGGAGTCTGGCATTAATTATGACTGCATTTTCATACATTTTTAAGCAATCGACGTAAAAACTAAATCAGTATTAAAGCATCGAACTTCAAGTAAATCAGTGATATCGAGCGACACGCGTCAATGACGAAGAAAAAAAAATACGAATAAGAGAGAGTGCCACACCATTTTTGATCTCACCCAGCTGGTATAATTTACGCGCACTGCTTTTTTGCGAATACTCGCGCAGAGTAGTTATTTTCCTTTGTCTCTGTACGTTGCGCGCGTTGTATGCATACAG
>CACVKI010144930.1:18514-66798 GCA_902732785.1 Trichogramma evanescens
CCCCCCAAATTACTATCTTCTTCTGCCACCGCTGCAGTATTTTTTTTTCACGGTCTTTATTCCGTCGGATTTTTTTTTTCACCAGACGCACCAAGAGCATCAGATTTAATATTTATTGAGAATGACGGATGACCGACTAAAATACGTGCTTTAGCGTCTCTCACGCGGCAAAAGGACTATTTGTGAGCGCGCGCGCGTTAGTGCGTGTCATTGATCGATACGATTTCACGCGCGTCGCAAGGGAAGAGATAGCAAGGATCGAATAAAGTATTTCATTTTGTAATTCGAAGTTTGTTACTAGATGGCGTATTTCAAACCGCAAGTGGAATATTTTCAAAAAAGTATTAAAGTAAAAAACGTTCTATTTATTTATACATAGATCTCGGTTAGACAATTATCTCGTAAACTTGCCATTGTAATTTTTAGGCCCTATGGTTTAAAGTATATTTTACGAGACGTTTAATGCATAGGACATGAAGCATATGGAAAAAAATTATAAAGAAGAATCATCATTTCACCATACTTTGTAAGGGGTATACAAATTTTTTTCAACGAGGACAAATAAACATTGACATCGCAATAATAAAAACAGATATCTTGCTGTGGCTGATACGAAATCAACTTGGAAAGTTTATAGAGATGTTTTTCGGCAGTGTTAGAAACACTTTTAGAATTATTGTCGCCATTGCAGCTCGCACATGCGAGTCGACATCCATATCAACACACAAAAGGGTTCTTTGAGTTCTGAAATAAAGGTGGTACCGTTGGACTCTCGGTACTTTTCTCCGTGGGTCGGCCATTCGAATATTCTCTCTCTCGTCACACACACACAAACGCACGATGAGAAGTAAAAAAAAGCACGATCGTACAGCATGGCACTCCAGGACGATTGCAAAGAGAATTTGCAATAGAGAGAGAGAGCAGATAAAATAATACAACGGCGACAATCGGGGGACGTCTCGTCGCCGATCCCAACCCCATCGAGAGAAAGAGAGAGAGAGACAAACAGTTAGAAAGACAGACAGACAGACAGACCCCGCCTCTGCGCATAGTTCACAAGCTGCGAGCATCATCATCCCCTTTCTCGGGGCCCTGCGTTCAACGTTGCGCGCGATCGTTGCAATAGCCCCCGGATTTGTTGCTTCCGTTTGTATATTTACGGGTACATGGACACAATGCGGCAGTCGCACTCTCACTTTGGAGCGTTTGGAGTACTGCGCGACGACGACGACGACGACGACGACGCTCATCGAGTGGCGTGCGAGAGCCAATAGCCCAAGAGCTGTTCGTTTTATTGGCCATTGTGCCCAAGAATCGCGCTTGCATCCATCCACTCGAGTGGCGAACCACTTCAGGTATTATATACACGGAGAGCTTCGAAACTCGACGAATCCCCATGGCCCTACGCTGTATATAATATGCATCCTTTTCCATTTTCAAAGCTCACATTATTGTTGTTGTTAGTCGAAATTAAATTGCGAGAAAATTTAGCATCATCCCTGTGTAACGATGAATATCTTTTTATACGCTAAAAGTTGTACCGAAATTCTATGGCAATGCATAATTCTCCACCTAAAAAGATATCCGCATTCGAGCATGTATACCTGTACGAATGCTTCGCGATGAAACCAATTTGCATTGTACAGACATCGCGATAATAGCGAACGTTCAGTACTTTTTATGTAGCCCTCTTGAGATCTCAGAAAGAAAGAAAAAATAGGACGCATTCAATTAAAATAATCAAAAGCAGAGGCAAGATAATTACTCTTGCTTAGCGTTGTCGTCGTAATAATAAGGCTCAATTTTATCAAAGACAAACACTCCTCGGCTTCGTTAAAACTTTTCATTTTGTCGTCGTCGTCCCTTTTCTCCTTGGCTCATTCGTTGTTACGGTGTTGCTCTGTGTGTGTTGTAGCAGCTTTGCAATTGTTTTTTCTTTGATCCGCAATTAACGTTGAGCGGTCTCGCGCGCGCCAAAGCGGCAAGAATCCTTACGGCCCTAACAAAGAGCGTATATAGCTATACACACGGACTCGCGAGGCAGTAGTAGTCGGTCTCGGAACCAACGAGCGTGAACAAGTTGAACAGTTGTCTTTCCGTTCGAAAAATATATATATCGAAGAGCACGCGCGTATACCACAGGTTCTCAAGACTACTTAGAACTCAAGGGAAAGGACTTGAGATGTTTACGGGATCTCTCAAGACTACTACTGCTACTAGTACCACTGTACAAGGGACCGATCGTTCAATCGAGACGCGCGTGTATACGCATTGGGGTAAACGATATTTCACTTAATACGACATCTCTCCCCGAGAAAACACGAGTGGCTGTGAGGGTACAATTATCATTTGTTTTGATTTAATTGACCGTCAAGTGGTGCAGCGTCGCGAGAGTGGTGGACCCTCGAGTAGAAGAAAAGGTGCAATTGCTTACGGTGTGTATCGGCT
This sequence comes from Trichogramma evanescens, assembly GCA_902732785.1. NCBI lineage: Eukaryota > Metazoa > Arthropoda > Insecta > Hymenoptera > Trichogrammatidae > Trichogramma > Trichogramma evanescens. The sequence continues at coordinate 20,963 of CACVKI010144930.1, forward strand.
GAACGAGTTATCGGTGCGAATGAAGAAAAAAAAGAAACGATGCTTGGCTATTACGAGTCTTAGGTTATTGTAAGTGTTGTATAATTGAACGAGCTCTCGTTTGTCTTGAGTGCATTTCTTACAAATGCAGATGCAAATCTCAAGGAAGCTTGAGAGAAATTTTGTCTCGATTCGTATTGTCTATATACTGTTCATAAGACGGCAAACGTTAAAATTAAAGTAAGCGATACTACATTTTATTTAAGATAATTTGTCATGAAATATTCGTTGAAAATTACGGTATTAGTGCTAATTTTATACTTGAATTTAAACAATTTCATAAAAAATTAACGGTTAAACACGGATTTAATTTTGATATGATTACGTAAGGACTTTATGGAAATTCAATCAAAATTAAAGCTAACCTCCACCCCTAGATGGCGAGTACCTTTATTTGTAAATCTGCAAGTGACAAACTCAAAATGATTTTATAAGTAAGAACGATGTTTTGAAAAAAATTGGTAGCCATTATTTTTGAATGGCATTTATCGTCACTTGGAATAAAAGGGCATAAATTTAATTCAACGACAAATTATACGGGGCAATTGAAGATAACTTTTATTATTATTGGAATCCATTATTAATTAAGGTTTTCAGGAGTACACGCTACGTAGGTATTAATACAGTAGCTCCGATTTCTTTCCCCCGCTCTTTACGTACGTACTTACATATGTATTTACCCATAATGACGCAATGTTATTCTTTTATCGGTTATATCGCATCTTTGTCGCTGTAAGGTGTTACTGTCGTGAAACGTTCGAAACGGACCTCGATTGTTTTTCAATTTCAACGCGCGTACGGATTCAAAAAAATTTTCTTGTCCGTTTTATAACTGTTGCGTGACAATTTTTTTAATATCACTTCCTGACGAGACTTGGCTTACAACGCGACGAGGTACATGCTCTCGTATGCACCGAGAATTGATGCACACGCACGGGTATACGTCTATCGAACGCGTGTGTGTGTGTGTGAGAACGTCTATGCATGGGTAAATTAAGTGTCTCTCACTCCCCCCCTAGCTCGTCGATTATTTTGTTACACGCGCACGCACATCGGCGCTGACACCGAGAGCAAGTTTGGCGCTTAATTTGTACACACGCACTCGAAAGGTGCGTGGATTAATTTAACACTTTGCGGTCGATTGATTTGCGTTACTTCGTTGCAAGCGAGTTAAAACGAAGAATCACGGTATCGAGGTAGCATAGCCCATTTCTGAGCTATAGGCTGCTGCATCAGTACACGATCCAACTTAGATACTTGGCCATATCGCGCGCGTGAGAATTGAAAACGGGAAACTTATTGCCGCGGCAAGAAACGTCGAAGCTCGTATACATATATGTAGGATACGCGAGTGCGTTGCGGGTCATTAAGGAAAAAATATATGTACTCGCATATAGCGAGTAGAGAGAGAAAGAGCCCAGATATACATATCATAACGATGCGCATATGCCGAGGGATGTAAGTAAGCTGCGTGCACGGTAAATTAGTTGCGCGCGGCCTAGTGTACATGTGTGTGTGTAAGTGTGTTATATACGTGCGCTCACCTATCAACGCTGTGTACGTCTGTGTGAGCTGAATTCCTATAATATAACAGAAATAAGCGAGCGCGAGAACGACTGTTTTAAATTATAGAACTACAATACACGACGCTAATGAGCTCGTAGCGCATATGAATTCATTTAAAAAGAAGCCTATACATGTACGTGTGCATTATACGATGATGCATTCGAGGCGCTAGAGTGTAATGCCTGCACATGTGCCCATGAAATTAAAGCTCTTTGGAAATTTGATATTTTCTGGCCGCGCGAAGAAACAGCGAATAACTGGATGCATGTAAAAGCATAGAGGCTCTATCATTGCTTGGAATTATATTCGAATTTTCGCCCGGAATGCTAGAATCCATCGAGAAGCGCAATTAGCTTGGCGCAAGCTCTGCGCCGTGACAAAAACGCTTTAATGGTCACGCCTCAATGCCAATGATGTAAAAATCATAAAAATCAAGAGTACAGTATTTAATGCGCACACAGATTGCGAAGCGCAAAAAGAAGAGCAAGGAATATAACGTGAGATTGCCACTAATCTACTCCCATATACGACTATCTGGCAGACGGGGGCACTGCACACGAGCTCGCACAACGGACGACGATGAATTTTTCTCTCTCTCGTCGTAGTAGTACGCTACTGGCCTATTTATCTGCGCAACCTATTTTCGCAGTTGCAAATGCGTTCATATATACTACACATACGTGCTGCTGATTCGAGTCTGCTCGCATCGTGTATTGTGTTCGCTGCCGCGCTTAGCGGGACAAGTTATGTAGTATATATGCACACCCCGGAAAAAAAAAAGATCGATTTGTTACGTCTGCCATGCGCCTATATGGGCGCATAATGAGGGATAAGTTTGGCAATGAGCTATCTCGCATGGTGACGTATATATGAATACGAGTGTTCGCGTGCGACTTATTTGTCGCGGCAGAACGACTTCATTGATGCATCGCGCGTTAGCTCAGCGCCGGTAGCAAAACGGCTTGTCTCATCCTCGTGGCGTGTAATGCACACAGGACTCGCGCGCGCGCGTGTGTGTGTCTCAACAGCACCGCGGGTGACTCGTTCTCTCATTCGTGTGCAGTATACACAAGCGCCGAATGAAAAAAGGCGCCTGTTTTCTCACTGCGTCGTCGTTGTATATGTATGGATGGTGTATTATAATACCAACAGCATTAGCCCCCCGGCGCGGACGATACGATTCAGTAGCACGGATCATGCCAAGTTCTTTCGACGTTCGCCATGCGAGATAAGCTGACGTGGAATTTCAACGCAGTTTTCTTCTTTCTCTTCTTTTTTTTTTTTACTCCAAACGGAGCGCCCGATACAAATACTGTTGCGACTATGGGTCCTCAGGCTGCTGCACGTGGAAAATATGTCGATTCTAATTTCTACCGACAATCGCAGTAATTGACGAGCTGAAAATATTGTCTTGATATGGTACCTGGTGCTGAAACGATTGATGTTCTTGCAGTACAATTTTCTGCACAGACTCAATCATGTGACCCACGTTGGGCGCCATTTATAGTGGGGTTCATATAATTCGTATTTTGGTTGCAAAAATGTTGTTTTTTTTCTTCAAATAGCCAAAAAAGTTGTAAATTCAAGTAACTTTATATTCATCGTTCGTTCTTCCTTATATAGAGCTAGAATCAATTACAACGTTCAATAACTAATTTCAAACGATAGCACGCCAGTTAATAGCAAATAAATGAAAATCGAACGAGAGACACAGAGATAGAGGCAAACAGAACCTCAATGAATGCATAATCGGGCAACACGTAGAAACATTACTCACGCTCTCTCACCGACCCCGAGTGCGGATAGCGCAGCGGCAGAGCAGATATTGTTGTCAGCAATGGGCTAATCACGCGCGCGAACGTAATGTATATATACTGCCTATACATACAGACAGACAGTGAGAGCTCTGCCGAAGCGCTCACGCCAAAGAGAGAGAGACACGCAGATTTCAAAGCAGCAACAGGTATCCCTTCGCGCGGCAAGGACACATTCACAGAAATGCCACTAAGCTGACGCGCACTAACGCACGCCGCTGGAGCTTTTATTTATGAGCTTTTTATTCAACTTGTTGAGCAACCTTTTCTGCACCCACACCGCGAAACTTTTCCCTTTTTTCCGGAGGGTTGCGCGCAAGTCCTTGTGCAAAAAAAAGTGGAAGACTGCCACAGACGTACACAACACCGGTATCAATGAGTTTCTCGGGCTTTATTTCTTTTGCTCTTGCTCGAATTGTGCTCTCTCGTTCTTTCTCGAGTCAATAGAAGGTTTTTGCGCGCTGAGTGTCAACTGAATTATCGAATCAAAGTATACTTGATCGACTTTTAGCCTTTCTTCAACTTTTTTTACACCGCTTGGTAGAAATGCTCAACATTGATAATGACATTTTTATTTGTTTGAAAAAATGTTGACCAGTTTTCAACTACCTTATGATAACATCACTTTTAGTCTCCACCACTAGATGGCGAATACCTTTATTTTTGTAAATCTTCAAGTAGCAAAGTCGAAACAATTGTATAAGTCAAATCATAATTCTATTAATATTTACATGTTATTTTTAATTGTTCAACCGCAAATAATAATATAATCGAAGAATAAATTTATATTAATAAAGATAAAATAAATCTATCCACAAACATATATACTGCAGTTGTTGTAAACAAAATCATACACTAGCTTTGGCATTATACGGACTCGAATTTAGGAATTTTTCCACGCTCTACAGAATACCATAATTGCACGTTAGCAATCAAAAAGAAAAAGTTTTGAAATGACGCGCATCGGCACGCTATATGTATTGGTACTCACTCGCGGATGATTGCAGTAAGCGCGCGCGCCTTCGACAAACGATCGAGAAGAATAAAATGAGCGGCGTGATGTTCCGGCGACTGAAAGGCAACGCTATATGTATGAGCGAGTGAGCGAGGCGCTAAAAGCATTCGATAGCGATCGCAAACTCTGTATGTGTGTGTGTGTGTTGTTGTATGTGTAGTACCTTCCAATGCACGGAGCAGTTATACGTACGCGGGGCAACGGACAAACGTCATCTCCCCCTCTCAGATGGGTACTCTCGGCGAGTGAGAGAGATAGAGAGAGCACAGAGAGCAACACGCATTACATAATTTACCAGTCGTGAGATCTTTGTGGTGTGCGCGCGAATGTGCGCTCTATGGGCCGAGCAAAAAGACAGCAGCCACATAGATCCAGCGAGCACAGAAGCGAGAAGCGACGAGCCTCATCGTGATCTCGTCGGTGTGCATTACGACGACGACGACGCGTGTTGTTGTATTATACGTACTGTATAAGTCGTGTAAGACATACTCTCGGGACGTGTTTCTCGCTTTGTTTTCTTGACACACAACAACGAGGCTATTACTGCTGTACTCCAAGATTCTCGCTGCGAGTATAGAGCAGAGTAGAGAGAGAGTAATCCAGCAAAATCATTGCCCGCGTACATCATACGTACGTACGTCTATAGGGCAAAGAGATCGGCGATGCGTGGCTTTTCACATTCGCAGCTGTTCGCCTTATAGCTCTTAAAAAAAAAAAACATCTACTCGGTAAAGAATATTTTTGAGGCACTCGCGGGTGACGTGATCGGCTCACGCACACAACAACATCATTCGGAGAGATTAATGCACTTTATGTCGCTGTAGAGAAGAAGGATGTAGTGCACTAAGCGCCTAATAGTTAACGCCCTCTTACCTCCGAATTTCTCTATTATTCGTCTCTCGCTCCTCTCGGTATCGCGATCATACATACTTCTTTGACAATCGCATGATTTCGATTGTACTCGAAGAATCGACGCTTCCGTAACTCTTTTTATACACATAACGCGAGAAATGCTCTCAAAAGTTGACGCGCAAAGTGATTTCTATCCCATAAGCGATCCTCCAAAACACATTTCCTCACGCAGATGGTGCGATGTGCCGCGCCAGGGTCACACAGCATGGTAACACTTCCGCGTGATAGGACAAGGCCTAGATTAAAATCTGTCGCAGAAGCAGCTTTTGCCCGTTTCTTTATATGAAATTTTTTAGCGTGTGCTTTCGAACGGATTGTCGGATTGCGAGGATTTCTTACTCAAACGAGGATTTGTTTCTTTCTATCTTTCATTTCTGCTTTGATGCCCATGAGTACCATTCGAGAGACACCTTTGATGCGACTTGCGACTGTTGAAATTTCCTTCGATAATCCATCGATGATGATACTGAACTTAAGATCCTTTCGATCCTTCAACCGAGTAATAAAGCATTTGAAGCTTTCTCTCTCTTGTTTGCTATAGATTTTTGTACGAACCGTCGAAACGGGGTAACATGCAGCAGCATCGAAGGAAGTAAGACGAAGAAGAAGAAGCAAAAAAGCTCAAGCTACGTTTGATATAGAAGAACCGTATATGCCAAAAAGAACAAAGCAAGAGAGAGAGAGCGAAGTGTGTATGTTCATACAGCCACAATGCATAAATATCAACAACTGCCTGCTGCTGCTACTGCTTCTGCTGCGTAATATAAGAGGCAAAATGATTAGGAGATATCTCGAGGCATGAATAAAGCAGAAGCAATTTCGCGGCTGCAGCGTGCTAAGGAGGAAAGAGAGCCTATACGGGAATCGTGTGGGAAGGCACAGCGCAACAACACAGAGCAAGAGAGAGAACTAAGAACACACATGTACTTATATTGTATACTTACCCGGGCGAATATTCGAAGCCGTTTAATTTCAGCCGACGAGCCCGTTTGCTTACAGCTCACACACACGTACACGCCGCACAACAATTTGGGGAAGGAGCAAAACTTGAGTGCTTCGGTACTACAACTGAAGTGAAAGAGAGAGAGAGAGCAGAGAGACACACACACATACAATATAAACAATATATACGTATACATCTACGAACCCGATTAGAGAGAGAGAGAGAGAGAGAGAGAGAGAGAGAGAGAGAGAGAGAAAGCAAGATCATATTTGCGACTGAGACGAATGGGGTGACGCTCCGTGTGGAGGCTCTGCTACTGTCAGTAGTATATAGGTGGGTGGATGGGTGGGTATCTCGGCTGTTTCTGCTGCTAAGGCTAGTGTATAAGCGCGCGCAATATTATATTTGTATATGTAGCGCCCTATTGTGTATGTATGTACAACATTTATGATCGCGCGCGCGAGTTCTTGCTTTTTTTTTACCTTCTCTCGTTGCCATTACCATTGCTGATTTATGTCTCATCTCTCGCGTTCCTCCTCCTACTTTTTTTCTTTATTTTATTTTATGATCGGCTTCTGGTTCTCATATTGGTAATCAAATTTTACTACGCGCAACGCGACGACGACGTGTATTCGGAGCAGAGATGGGCCATTATCTGTTTTCATTTTATTAGCTCGTCGCTGAAAATATTATACGTATAAGATATATTTTGTCGTGACGCGTTACGTTACACAAAATGACTCGGCAGAAAAATCGCAAAGTTGTTGGGCCGAATGAAAGGCAGTATACTTTTTGAGCATTCGCGAAGAAGAAGAGGGAGCAGTCTTAATCGAAAATACATAGACATCGGCTCGGTAATAAGTAGCATCTAAAATTCATAAGTGCAAAGAACGAATGAACGCGTATATATATAGTCGAAATTTCTCGCTAGACGTACGTACGTACGCTACACAACACAGCAGAGCAGAGGTAAGTAAAAGCAATGAACACACCAAGTAGATATGGTATATAGTCAGAAGCAGAGAACAACCCTTGCGCGCGAGTAGTATCGTAGATAGACATGGAAGTCGGCACGTATGCATATATACCGTTACCGTTTGTAAGCCCTCTCGAGGTTTTCGTCGTCGTCGTCGTCGACTCGAAATCGACTTGCATGCGCGCACGAGGCACACGCAGGCAATGGGGAGATCTCCCCCGCGAGTGTACTTATACATGCTCGGGCGTAAGAGAGGCCCTCCTCCTCCTTCTTCGTCGTATACTTACGTATCGAGTTACTTGCCGAATAATTCTGTTAATTATGATTTTGGAATATGATTTTCCCCTCCACTGCCGACGACGACGCAGACGACGACGTGCTTACCGACGCGCGCGGCTCTATACGCACAGACTGTAAAAGAGAGAGAGAATTCGATATGCTTGCAATTGTAACTACGATGTGTGCGTAACTGAAGTTTCGAAAGAATATGTGTATGTATTGTAGCGAGCGGGGTATAACGTCGAGCATAGTCGCTTTGTCACGACGACGTCTATCGCGAGCACGAAAGTCATTCGACAATTAATATGATATAACTATATGTGCCTTTTTTGTGGCCCTGCAACACCACCTAAGATGTCGCTGCTGTAGAAACGTTTTTGGAGAATTCCGTGGAGCAGTTATTATGAAATATTGCCCAATTATATTTTCACTCTCCTCGAGAACGTCGTCGCGAAGAACATCCGCGCGCGCAGTTAGTACGGTATGGCCGGGGGTGGCGGAGGTGCGAAGCACGCAGTAGTGTAGTCGCCCGCGCAGAACAATTTAAAGCTCATAAATGCATAATCGTCTAATTCGGTATATAGAAAAGTTTTGGCGGCGGCGGCTGCTGAGATCTTCGTCGTCGTCGTCGTCTCGTGATCTTCATACATATACCTTCATTCGTTTTCGTAATAATAGCAACGTGGCAATGGGGTGTATAGCAGTGGTAGGTATATACACCTAGGCCTACCGTCTTTGTACTTATATATGTGTGTATGAGTGTGTGCGAGAGGTATAAAGCAATTTAGTCTGATATTTATGCGGCGTCATAACTGGCGCACACGGATTCGTACTTCTAAGCTCGCGCGCGCGCTGTATCTTTCTGCGGCTCTAGTAGTGAGGCATGTATATAGGCGAGGCGCAAGGGAGGGTTTATTTTAATTGAAATCTTAGCCTGGAAAATATTGCGCGTGCGTATAATACTTAAGACGCCGCTGCACTACGTAACACCAACCCCCGTGCATCTTACGTAGCGTGAAGGATACGATATATTCCCATACATATTAAGTCGCATTAATTTAACGATTGCCCATGCGTATCGACTCTGTCTCTTTCCAAGACCATTCGCTTGAATAGTATATCGTATAAGGGCTAATTCAAGCACTTCGTGCGCGCGCGAGACCATTTTAACTTTCACGGTGGCGCGCGGGTCATCTTTCTCGATTGCCCGAATATATAAAGTCGAAATATCCGCAACTGCCGCGCAGACCACTAAATGCCTCGCTTACTCGCTCGTTGGCTCTTGCGCTCCGTTTTTATCGCACTCTCTGCTGCTGCCGCTGCTAACTCTTTCTATTTTTCGTGGCAGCGAGCGAGAGCTCGAGTTTGACGTAGTTGTCGTCGTCGTCGTCGTCGTCGTAGCTACCGAAACGAGAGAAACTTTTAATTCGTTCATTTCAGCTGCGGCTCAAAGGGTTCGTCGCCGTGTCGTGGTTCTGAGAGCTCTGATGAGAGAGGCTTATTAAAATTTACGTTATACGCGTGCTCGCCACCACCACCGCCACCGCATAAGAGAGAGAGAGTCTCTCGCTCGCTCCATATATATTAATGTAATATAATGCTTGTACGATATGCTCGCACGCAAAACGGAAATTCATACATTTGAGATTTTTTCTTTGCTGTTCTCTCTGTCTCTCGCCCCCGCACGAGCGTTATCCATCCGTACGGCGCAAAAGTTTGATTCATAATTTCTTGATAAATCACCCATAGGCGCTGTTATATATCCGACCGTACAGAAGCCAATAGGCCGAGTTCGATTTGTCAAGCGGAAATTGCCAGTTTCTTACACGCCCATGCCCCCGGTATTATACGCTCCGAGGCACACGCTTAAACACACCAGAGCAGCAGCAGCAGCAGCAGCAGCTACCCTTGTAAATTAACCACAATGAATTTACATCCTACTTACAAGTTTACGTCTAGGCTGAGGATTTTACTTTTTCATCTGATACCGAAGGCACTTTTTTCACCATCGATTCTTAAAACAGCGGCGCCCGGTCGCGTCTGCTCCAAAAAATCCGACCGTCGGAATCGGCGTATACTCTTTTCTCTTTCTCGCACTTTGCCCAGTTGCTGCTGCTCTCTCACTCTGTGTATATGAGCAGTCGACCCCTAACTGCTCGAAGAAATTACACTTCCATATACTTTAATCCTTAGAACAATACGAAGCCAGCCCGAAGCGAGTTAAAAAAAAAAAAAAGAAACGAGGGAAAAACGGAGTAAGAAAAGAAGAGCGCCCCGAGCCAAAGGGGTTGCAAGCTAGATTTCTTCCGCTGGTGCTAATATTCCTTGGAAGACAGAAAAGTCTTATATTAGGGGAGCCTAATTTTTTTTAAAGCCTTCGTCAAATCGCCCTTTTCATATTTTCGCGTTGAGATGAGCCCATGATGTACAACTGCGTTTCTTGAGCTACTCTTTCTCGTACTTTCTTTTCTCTTTTCTTTATGTAATATGAAAACGCCATTCGAAATATGCATCCCCTAATAAAAAAAAACATCCAATTAGAGGTGAAAATGGAATTAGTAGTGGCATTAAACCCGTAGGATAATAAACTAGCTACTGTTTTATAGGTATGAAAGATTTAGCTTCGGAGATTTGTGAATACCGTGCATAGTTATAAAAATTCTTCTCTCGTGAGTAGGAGACACCGAGGTGCAATAAAAAAAAAAGAGGAAAAAATATGGAGAATCATCCGATGTGTACTGTACAATGGATATAAGTCTACGGTTTGTGAATTATTTATGACTTAAGGGATTCTTACTGTCAGTTAGCCGTGATGAATTCAAGGCACTGATTTACGAGTAAAAGCTAAATTTGTAATACTCGCACTTTTATCGAAACACGAGCTGCGACCCTTTGTCGGTGCGGTGGTAACTGACAAGAATACGACTGCTAAAGTCAATTTTTTTCTCCTTGTCAGTATTTCAATGATATTGCAGGGTGTGTTGTGTTTGGTGAGCTTTTACTTTATTAGTGCGAATAACAAACAAACATATGATGTATGTGTGTTTTTGTATTATTTCGTGGGGGTTTATACAATGAGAGCTCACGGGACGATCGTGTGGGTTAAAATTATGCAGCTTATGTTTTTCAACGATATAAAAATACTCCCAAGCTTCAGTCAAGATAAAGATGCTTAACTTTCCTTGGGCACAATAAGATCGTTGGCTTAACACCATCTACGATATTAAGACCCCCAACCGACATACTAGCAGCATAAATTTCCTGTTAAGATATATGTCTGTCTGTGTGTATACAAGAGTTTCGAATTTCGCATTTCTCTATCTCCCTACCCATTAGTAAAAGATCCTTCTTTATTTCTTTCTTTTATTTTTGGCATGTACTCTTATTCATAGGCCTTAATTGAAGCTAATCATAAGTTACGCAGAGTTTCTTTATTTGATTTTCGATATTTATGGATCGTTTTTTGTTTCGTTTTTTCATTTTATTTCGTTAAATTAAATCTTTAGAAAAAATGTCCTGCCGGATCATTCGACATATCATTCGAAACAATTTGTGGGTAGAATTTTTTATTTACATATCAATCGATGATAAACGGTGGTTTAAACGAAATGCAGGCAAGCGGCGTAACACCAGAAGCTCGATTGATTTTTCATCGAGGTGCAGAAATACTTTCGTTACTGGAGAGAGAGAACACGTATATGACGTATACACGATGGAAAAATTTCGATACACACGTGCGCAGATGTGCACATGTACACGACAAAGCTCGGACAGGAAAAATGTACGAATGAGATTTTTGAAGCCGAGATGGGGAATGATATAACACAACTCGAGTACTGGTAACGGACGGCTTTTTTAATCGGACGCGGAGTGGGTTCACTGTGCATTCCATGGGTTAATTATAACGCGAGATTTCCGACATGTGAATTCGCATTTGGCAGCAGAGAGACGACGACCCCCCTGCGCCGCGCGCACGCACATTACACAAAGCGCAGGAATTTTTATGATTGCTCGTCCGCGCGCGTGCAAGTGCAGCAGCGATACTACTTTTTCGTTTGCTCGTGTGTTCGCTCTATCTCATTGTTACGCGTGGAGCGAGAGTTATGCCTCGTTTTCATTTTTGTTGCTTGAAACTATGCTCGGCTTTCAATTTTATATTTACACGCGCCGATGTTTTTGCTCCCGCGCCAGGAATATACGATTTTCACTCTCGGATGTTGGCTGCACGCCGAGCACTGTCCTTTTCAATTTTTTTATTGCTTATATCTGTATATTTTTACGCAGGCGTACTTGTTTTTCACGCATCTACTTGGGAAAAGTTGATAAGTTGAAAACGTATCATTCGAGTATTGAATCGTAGATACAGTTACTAGTAGAAAGTAAAATTCTGATTCGCACCTCGAGTATAGACCATTTCGTTATTCCGCTAGATATTGATTGATTGTGATTTTCAAAATGTTTAAAACGTTACACCCGATATAGGAGTAAATGCTCATATGCAGGAGTGCGAGGCGCGCGAGGTGCAACGGAGGTGTGCGCGCCGCAGACTCGATACTGTTTTTGAAATTGAAGAGAAGATGACGAGGGAGAGAGAGAGAGAGAGGGGGTGTCGGAGTCTGAGTGAGAGATGATAAAGGGGCGCGAGTTGTTAGACGTGAGCAAGACAATGGGCCGCGCATACAATCGCATCAGCATCTCTTCCCGCGAGTGCTGAGAAGAAATATATAAAGCAGAAACTGCAATATATTGTGTGCATCATCAAACAAGCCAAGGCTTTGATATCGGCACGACAACTCACTTCTTTTCTTTGCCTGCTCTCTCTCTCTCTCTCTCTCTCTCTCTGCAGATATATTCTTTTTTGAGTACGAGTGGGTGCATGCTGCTTCTGTAGCCGGCCTATCTTCTCTCTTTCACCGCTTTTATTATTACTATAGATGTGTTGTACAAGAGCGCGCGAAATTCGATATTCTCTCTCGGTGCCCGCGAGATTTGCTCACACGTGCAGATATACATTGCCATGAGGGTCCGTGGTATCATAGAGTAGCTATGTAAGAGGTTTTTCGAAGATTTTTATCATCATTTGTGGTTACTATGACATTGTACCGATTGTCGCGTGAGCCGTGGCATGGGAGAATCGCAATATCCAATAACTCGTAAATTCGGCAGATATATCTCAAAAACTGTTAAAATTTGTTAGCTATCTGTAATTTATTTGATAATAATTGTATAATGAAAGAAAATCTACAACTACAACTTCGGTAGGTAAGAAGAAAGACAGCGCGAGTAGTAGCTATAATTATTCCAAAGGTACATCTAGTCTTCTTCGATAAAATAAGTAATCGAACTCTTCCATATGAAAAGCGATACCTTTATCTGCACATAATACAGCGCAAAATCTGACAGGGATATAACATGCATGGGTACATATAAGCAGCAGACGTCGAGCTCGCATTGTCTCTAATGTTGGTAGGCGCATTGTGAAGACCCATAGGCATCAGTCTCGAATTCACCCTTACCCGCGCGCGCGCGCGCGCGATTAGTCTTTTCGATGGTTCGATTTTTACTTATGGACAAAAAATCCTTCTCGCGCAAATATGTCTCACGAAGTTAGCGGCCAGGGCTCCGATATATATTACGCGTGGCTTTTGGCCCGTTGTGAGATCGAATTATCGGTATATAGGTAGCGGGCGCGCGCGCACGCGGCAAAAGGCAATTTGCCACCAAATCGAGTTGGCATTAGCAGAGAGAGAGCTCTCCGCAGAGCAGACAGACACGAGGTGCGAGAGAGCGCGTATTTTTGATAAATGAAACAATGGAAATCGACGCGAACGCAGCTCGCTCGGCTTGGCTTGCGCATCCTGTGTGAGCTGCTCTCGAATAATTAACTGAAGTGCGGAAGGCGTGGGTCCGCGGTCGTCGTCGTCGTCGCAGTAGTCAATATACGTGCGCGCACACTCTCAGGGTTCACTCTCGTTCTCTCTCTCTCTCTTTCTCTCTCTTGCATATACAGAGCGGGTGTAAAGTTTTGCAAAGGCAAAAGATTAATGACTGAATACGCAACGGCGGCGGCGGCTCGCACTCATCGATCTTTGTCTCTACCCTCGACTTCTGAGCGGGCTCACGCTCGCTCGCTACATGCGACTGTGCGTTGGTTTTCTCTGATTGACTTTTTTTCGAGCTCAACGCGCGGCTGCTACCCTTTCTCACGTGGTGCACTGGCCTCATCAGCAGCAGCACTTCGAGAGAGAAAGAGCTGGAGAGAGCTCAAAGTCAATTATAGGCTCTGATTGTGCCATTTGAAAATATGCGAGAAATATTTGATTAATCGTACAATACGCGCCTCGCGCGTATATATATCTACTACATGCAGCTGCGAGAGAGAGAGAACCAGAGCCAGAGTTGATTTGTTTTCTTCTCTTCAATTACACAAGGACGATTTTCGACAACTCATTGGCATCCCGTATGTAAGAACGTTGTTGCTACTTGCCACGGTGCCCATTCCATCGCGTTTGTATACACTCAAAAGGGTCGGTATAAACGCAACAACAGACAAGAGCAGCAGCAGCAGCACGCGTTCCAAAGATTAAACTTCACGAATGGCGCGCAGATTCCTTTCTAATCCCGCGGCCTTCTGCGAGCAAGATAAACCGAAGAAAGCGAAAGTTCTCTCTCTCTCTATCTTTCTCTTTGTATATCTAAGACAAACAAATTAGTGCAATTAGACTGATCCTCAAAGAAGGAAAATTGATAAATTCCGCAGTTGGAAAACAATTTCGCGACTCATTTCACCTATAAATGTATGTAGAATACGGTTCTCTCCGCAATGGGTGTACTGTTTTATGCTTCAATGGCAAGAGAGAAGGCACTTTTTCCGTAGGGCGTTTGTTTGAGAAATTGGGAACTAACTTGTGTGTATTCGTATGTGCTCGAATCGTGTCTGCTCGTGCAATATCTCAACGACACAGCGCGCGTTCGTTACGCAGAAAAATCAGCTCACAGGTGTCGGATGAAAAATTGTAGAAACCCATTGGTATTGCACTCACTTATTACGTACTCGTTCCGCGTGCATATTAGATTATGCATACGTGTGTGCATTGTGCACACGCGGGGTGACCGAGGCGAAAGATGCAAATATCGCCCCGCTCGTCCGCACAGTGGCAGAAAGTATGTGTACAAGTGTTTCGTGCGGCTGCATAACGCATAGGCGTGTCGTATAACTCATACGCGTACTCGCAGAGACGAGTAAGTAAAAAAAAAAAAAATGTATAAAAAATAACGCGCTTCGGTGTATGTGTTGACACGCGCAACCCTCGATGATGTGCGGGCGCGCGCGAGCTCTTACAGACAGACACGTATAATGTGAGCGTTGCACGCATTTTACACCGAACAAAGCGAGAGACAGAAGAAGAAGTGCCGGCGTCGAGCCCGAACATATGTGTACACGATGATGATGCGCGTGAGCTTGATCGCAATCGTATAAGATGCTTTTTCTTATGCTTGAGATTGTGTACAACTTGCCTATGCTACGTTTATCCAGTTCGAAAATTACATTGTTTGCTTCGGCGATTATACGACATGGTCAAAATTATGAAAAAATACTGCATTTCGAGCAATACCATTTAATATACGAGAGCGGACCCGATAAACGCCAGCGAAATCATTTCCTTATAACAAGCAAACCTTTGGGCACAGTCGCTGAGTAAACTAAAACAATATTAATAATGTACTGCGGAGCTTGAGCTTCGTTTATTATATGCGCAAGGTAACTAGACGGAGACAGTGCGAGCAGACTGATCTGCGCGCGCGAGAGAGAGAGAGAGAGAGAGAGAGAGAGTTTGTAATCAGAGCGAAAAAGGCTCAGTCTTAATTGAATAAACTTTGGGGCCGCAAAGCCTCTCTCTCTCTGCTTAGAGGGCGAGTTGTTCCGCATATAACTATATCATTTTTTGATGTATATATGTAGAGAGAGAGAAGACGCGCGCTGGAAACCTTGGCACGGTGAGGCGCGCTTGATCGCCTTGGCAGGATGTCTTTCCTTTGCTTCTGCTGCTGCTGTTCTCTCTCTCTCTCTCTTGCAACAATAGAGAGAGAAAGAGAGAGCCGGAGAAGCATTAAGAGCTTCTGGATTTATTTATAACTACATTTACGCGTGCTGGTATCTCGCTTGCGAGCGTCTTCTCTTTCTCGGAGGTGGTGGCAGTGGTGGTGGTGGCGACGATGACGACGATGACGACATCGCACCCCTTTTCTTCTTTCGCTTATTACCGCGCTTAGTAGATATATACATAGAGGAATGCGCGGTAATAACCACACGCCGCACACAAGAGACGTGTCTCGCGACCCCGTGAATTATTTCGACTTTCTTATAATTACTTATAAGAATAATATAATGCACATCTTGTTCCGTGTTAAACATCCTCTTAACTAGTGTTTCTTTATGCTTTGTGTTTCAGGTATGTTTTCAACACTGATTACGGTCAAGTTGTAGGTGGTAATCGACTTTTGATAAACCACCGTGGAACGAGGTACTTATTGTTTTCTATCGCGTGTGCACCTTTTAAATACAAATTAAAAATCACGCTCGTGCCCTTGAGACAAAAGATAAGCAACGGTGCGCGCCTGAATCTGTACATCGTTACGCTCAACGTATTTACGTATATCAATGCATCTCGAATATAACATATACCTAACGCGCATACGCAGCAGCGGCGGCGGCGTCGGCGGCTCCCGTTGTTGCTCTAGCGTATCGACATTAATTCTTCGACTTGGCCCGGCGGCTTTCTTAATCGGAACAGACGCACCCTATAATAGGCAAGTTGGAATCCAATCTGCAAGTTTGCAAATTCAATTCTGCCGTCTTACGGCTTTAAAGAGCCAAGAGCGTGAGAGTGAAAGAGAGAGAGAGAGAGAGAGAGCAAGAACGTTTGCCCTTACGTTGCTCTGTGCTCTCTCTTACTCTCTCCTTGCTCTCTGTTCACTCCTTCTCAACCTTACATACTAGTGCGGCTTCCTTCACTTTGCAGTCTCTCGGCTATGGACTACTGCCACTACTACTGCCGTTGCCGTGTTCTCCTACTTCTATGCTACTCCGAGAGCTGCTTCTGCTGCTGTTGTTGTTGTTTCTTGGAAGTTGCGTTGATACGTTTCAGATTTTGCGACTCGAACTTAACTAATAGGCGTTATGGCTCGTTTGCACAATGAGACCTCGCGACATCGTTTAAGTATATAGAGAAGGCAAGATGTTAGTTGCACTTAACTGCTTTTCTTTCTGACAAACAATCTGCTTTGGTTTCTTACCTGAAGCGTGTGTCTCGGTTTGCTTTGATATATATTCGAGTTATCTAGTTGTTGTCTCAAAGACAGTAAAATCTCAAAAAAGCTCAAAAAAGCTCCCAAGTAAAACTAGAACAAAATATTTGTCACAATCATAATTTGAATCCATTGAGTAGATAATTCACAGATACAAGTGTCATAGACATAGAAATGATGAAATTTTTATTTAAAAAATTCGTGATCAATCCTGTCATGTTGAACACATAACTTATGGTGCGCGCTAAGGCTAAACCTTCCATCAGATCTCTGAACTCGTCGCTCCAAGAAATTCGTTTAAGTTCTCGTATGTATAACTGATGCGCAGCCAGGAAGCGCAAGGATACGGCAGTGTACGCACGTGCAGCGCGCGATTGACCGCGCGCCGAGTAAGCCACGAGTAATCCGTAAGTATCTATATACACTCGGAGCAAACAGACACACGAAAAAATGTTCTTCTAGCCGAGCGCAAAGCTGCTGCTGCTGCTGCAGTAGAGATACGAAGAAAGTCTCCTCGGCAAAGTGAGACGTCAAAATATGCGCGATGTATTCAGTATGGTGCAAAGCACTTTATGCGTACACACACGTGTATACGTATGCCCCGCGAAGAAGAGGAAGAAGAAGAAGCCCTTTAAACTCGTGACTCGTACGGCTCTTTCTCTTTTTCTCATCTTATCAAAAACAAAAAGTGCATCGGTGAATACATACGTACATACGTACGTACGTACGAACGCGCGGGGCGAATGAAAGGCAAACACGAAGAAGAAGATGAAGAAATGGCCGTGCGTATATGTATACGTATACGGACGAATGGGCTTTTGAAGTCGCGCCGAAGTGAAACGAGACGACGAGCGAGCAAGCGGAGTCAGCCCCGAGTCAGCGGCAGAGCTTCCTTCTTTATATTTTATTTTTTTTACGCTTCAAAAGTAGTCGTCATTTCTCTCTCTCTCTCTCTCGCTCGCTCTCGCTCTCCGTCCGCGTGCAGGCACCCTTTTACATGCGTGAGCGCGTGTAATGCATTTTATTTATTCACAAAGACAAATACTCATTTACTGTCTGGCGCTTCGCTGCCGGCTGACTGGATTTTCCGCTTTTACTTTCTCTCACTCACTGACTCTTTGCCTTTTTCTTTCTCTCTCTGTCTCTCTTTCTCTTTTTCAAAGTGTAGTTTGCACGCATTTTTTACAGTTTACTTAACGCACCGAGAGATGTAGGAATACTGGTTGATACTCGCTTATTTATTCGTTTTATGGTTGCGTCGCTTGCACATAACTTTTCTCATTGTTGAGAGAGCGATAAATAATAGATTTTTAAAGATTGCGCAATGATTCAAAATCACGTCAGCGCGAAATTCGTCAAAGCAAACATAATCAAGACGAAAATAATGATTTTCGTTCGCGTGCTAGCACAAGACTTTAGACAATACTCGTGTACGTACGGAAATATATCTATATATCGTGGTTATATATGTTACTGCGAAAGGATTCGAGGCACGTTATATTAACAAGGGTAAGGGCTTTTATAGATGTAAAGAAGTACGGGGGCCGAGCAGCGGCAGCGGCAGCAGTTGTGTTCTCGGCCACGTCACAGTGTATAATACGTCCAGCACTCAACATCTTTCCTAATGCCACAATCTCTTTGATGGGGTTTCTGTAAATGGAAACAGAGAGAGAGAGAGAGAGAGAGAGAGAGAGAGAGAGCACGAAAGAGCGAAGCGTCGAAGCAACAGAGATTCGTGTAATAGCAGACAACTCGCCATCGTCGTGGTATAGTTGCACGCGTCTCTTTGAAAAGACATGGTCTTTTGCGGGCATTTTTAATTTTCGAGGATTATGAAGCATAGAGCAGAGCAGGCTTATGTATATAGCTCTCTCTTTCGCCCGCGCTTACTTGGCTCTTGCTCACGACGACGACACTCAATGCAGTGCTTCTTCTTCAAAGACTATATTTGCCTTTTCTTCTCTCTCTTCAATACACTTGCAATAGTCTTTTTACTACTACCTCCTGTACTATATACGTTTACAATGTACAGTCACTGCTTATTGTTGTCCGTTTAATATTTTCACAGTTCGTCGCGGTCGCGATCATTATTTTTCAATTTTCAAGTTTTTAGATCACATTATAAAAATGCATAACATTTCATTTAAAAACTAGGTCACATAAATTTTTGGAGAAATTCTGATATTCTACAGGTCTGTCACTTTGAATGAAACTGAGATATTTAATTTTGCCATTTGTCTCACCCATTTATTTCGACATTTCGGTAGCGAGTGTCCATTCCATTCGAAGGGAAAAAAGTCAGAGCTTAATGTTTTTTCGTCGACGCTCGAGCAAAATGTGTTCTGCATTCGCCGCAATCGAGCCCAGCACCAAAACGATTCATCTGTCCGAAGCAATAAAAAACAAGGATCGCGAGGGTAAAACAAGAGAGCGAGCGAGAAAGAGTCAGGAAGCAGAGTAGGTTTATATAAAAGCTTTTAGGTTGTAATCGCGTGTATGTGTGTGTATGTACGTCTGTACATTCGCTCGGTGCGTTACGTGTGTAGGGGGAACAAGTCGCCTAATCTAATTATCCCGATATAAAATTTCACATTTTGCTTTTGTCGTTCTTGAACGCCGCACGTGTCTCTCTATTCTTTGCTAAATGTATATATGTGAGTGTGCGCGTTGGAGTAACCATTTGCAACTGTGCTTATTGATCGAGTGCCAATCCATATCGATAAAAGCGTCGTCGAACGATAAAAGCGAATAATCAAGTTCGCGCTTTGCCTGCAAATGTCGTTTCGTTACATTCGTTGTAATAAATCGACGCGACGACTTGGGCGTATAAAAATGTTAAAACTGCAGAAAAAATACAAAATTAGTTAACTTTTAAGTCTGTGAAAAAAAATCAAAATATCGATTGAAAATCGACAACAGCAGCTATAGAATATATGGATCTCTCTCTATCTCTCTCTCTCTGTCTCTGTGAGTGATTTTGAACTGCAAAATCAAATTAATGTTTCATCTCTCGCGAGCTCTGTGATTTTGTGCATTAAACTCGCTTGCATTTGTGCCGTCATAAAAGCGATATGGCAGTAGCAGCAGTAGTAGTAGTAACCGAATTCGATGTCTAATGCTATTAATACCGTTGAAAGCCAACTCGCAATTTCTCTCCCTCTTTCATTGATGAAAACCGGGCGCAGCGGTACCTGCACGCGCGTATAAGTGTATTGTGTCGAATTGTACATGGCAATATAACTTGGAAGTATAGTACGATTGCGTCGACCACTGCAGAGTTAGAACAAAATATGCTAAAATTTTTCAACATAAAAAAGTCTTGATAATAATTAAAAAAACACAATAGACTGTAAAACTCTCTCTTAAAATATCATTGAATACAGCTCTGACTTTTTGAATTAAATTATTAAATTACTCGTGTCTCGGTGCGGCGGCGGCGTCGATGCGCAAATCCGTAATCTCACTTGCTACTACACGGGAGAGCCGCTGCTTATAATATTCCCCGCGTTCTTCTCTCCCTCTCTCTCTCTCTCTGGCGCGTCTTAGTTTTGAAAAGTTGACGCGATATCCTACGAGCAGAGCTTTACTACCCTTGGCCTTTATCCCTTTCCGAGAGAGAGGCTTTTCTCGCGTTGCTTTCGTAGAGAGAGAGAGAGAGAGGCGCCCTTATTATTTTAACGAGCAGACAGCTGATACACGTGTAGATGTAAGTCCATCGTAGCCAACTGATATTAATACTCTCTTTCTCTCGGTCGGTGTCGAGGCGTGTATAAACACACGCACAACGAAGCTCTCTCTCTCTCTAACGCGCGAAAAGAAAAGGGCGGAAAAGCTGAGTTGCTCTTTCTCTCTCTCCAGGTATAGAGAGAGAGAGACCAGAATACTCGTTCACCCGCATGATAACTACCCCTTTTTCTCTGCGGTAAGGTGGAGAGGGTTGGGTGGCGTCTTTTATCTCTTCAAATTAATACGACTTATACACACGGAATTCGTGTGCAAAGTTCGGATGTATGTAGCATTATATTTGCGAATGCATCGTCATCATCGATAAAATAAAGTTTCCCGGATAATGATTATTTATTTTTAGCCGAATCGATATTATACCCGTGTTTCATAATTTACCCAGCGACGGGATATTTAAATCGCGAAGAAATTCCTCCTTTTCGTTCAGGCACCGAATTAATATTGTTCTTTGACAAATATTTACTACCGTGCTCGGACGATAAGTAATTTTTCTTTTGAATTCTTTTTCGTTCGCGAGC
Organism: Trichogramma evanescens; assembly: GCA_902732785.1. Lineage (NCBI taxonomy): Eukaryota > Metazoa > Arthropoda > Insecta > Hymenoptera > Trichogrammatidae > Trichogramma > Trichogramma evanescens. The sequence continues at coordinate 42,078 of CACVKI010144930.1, forward strand.
CCAGAAAGAAAAGGCCGGTACAACGCAGGTTTGACTACTACTACTACTAACGGTGATCGAGGGTGGGCTCGAGAGTATCGTTGATTTCATTAAATTCTGTGTTATGCGATTAATTAAGTCGCACTCGCTCTCTCTCTTGCTGCTCGACAAGCAGAGAAGCAGAGGCGGCAAAAGAAACATAACACAGGCTAAAAATATTTACTGTAGCGAGCGCTCTCGTTCGGCGGGGCCAAGGGAAAAAATTAACTGGCAGGAAAATTCCAGCCGGAGCTGTGATGCGCCCGCCAGATCGTTTCGCGGCCGGTAACAAGACTACTATATACTGCTGCTACGAGAGAGAGAGAGAGAAAGAGTGCGGCGGCGAGCGTGGATGAAAAATGCCGAGGGGTTGAGTGGCTTGAAAAGAGATTCGTAAAAGTACTGCGCGATTTTTCGGATTCCATTGTTAATTAAGGGCTCACGGCCGCGCGTGTAATAGTAGCAGCAGCTAGCTCCGTAGTGCGACTGCACGAAACATTTTCTTTTTCTTTTAACGCGCTGGTTATTACGCCCTGCCGACCCTTTGACTCTTTCGTCGTGGTTCTTCCGTCGTTCGGCGACGACTATTTATAAATATTCGATTCGCGTGGACGAAATGCGACAGGGCTATTACGAATTTATCGTGTCACTCGGCAAGTGTAACGGAGTGAGAGAGATTAGATAAATAGTGATGCCGAGTTTGCGGCGTATTTTCGCAGCGTTTAAGCCGATAATAATTTGTTTTATCGATTACACGCGGAAAAATAAGAACATATGCTCGCCATTAGGACTATCGCTGTTTGCTTAGCGTATTATAGTGCTGTCGAGACTCAGACTTATTATTGTTGTTTGAAATTACTTGTGTCGGTACACAGTCGGTGACATTCACGATGGAGAATCGCCGCGTTGACTTTTTGCACAAATCAAAGCAACCGTATTTTTTTCGTGAGTAATTTTAAAGGTTGCTATAGAGTCTCCCTTTATTCGATGCGCAACAACACTTTGACACATTGGAGCGAGATTCGCCGTAACAGCCCAAGTTTCGTCTGTATCAATCGTCAACTTACATTGATGGGAGAATATCTACACATGTGATGCTGCGAAAAAATTATTTGCGAACGCAAAGAAAATAGTAGTGTGGGCAAACTGGTATTCAAAGGACTTATGCAATTCTTTTTACTGCGCCACTTGCAGATTTACAAATGAAGGTACTCGCCATCTAGTGGCAGAGTCTGATTTTACTCATGGGTTATTAAATGCATTGTAAATTGCCAAGGATGGTAACTTTGACGTGGAACTGTGTTTTAACTAATACATTTTTTTTACTTTACCACATGCAGATTTACAAAAAAAAGTATTCGCCATCTAGTGGTGAAGTAATGGTTAAAGTTAGATACTAAAGTGTTATTTCCATATCTAAATTGGTTGAAAACTGGTCTAAATATTTTGAAACAGTTAAATTCTCATTTCCATGTCATCTACAATGCATTTAATATTTTATACATAATTTCATTAGTAAAAAAACTCCTTTATAAATTATATAACTATTTTTAAAATTAAAAAGGAGGACTAATTCAAAAGAATATTACTTGAAATGCATCGAATCAAATACAGTCAAAGGCGTAGAGTGATAGTGTTCTGTTTGACTTTCTGAGTCATTATTATTGCTGCCTGATGTACGGTAAACCTTCCACACAGAGGGTCGGCGTCACCGGTTTGATTGTACTTTTCATGTCTCGTCAAATGCCAATCAATATGCACGCGTATGCCTAATGCCCTCTTTGTTAATATTTCACGCAGTACTCTCAATTCCATTGTGAAATAAATTTTGAGTGACGAATTGAGAAATATCTTCGTAACTCATTATTGTAAACTTGAAAAAATTCCCGAAGCTGCGTGTATACTACGTGTACGTCACGAAAACGACGGACTCGCGCCGAAGAAAGAAGCAAAGATAAAAACACGACCGAGAGCGCGTGTATATACGAAGGTTCGATGCTGCAGATGTGCGGACGCGCGCGCGGGCGACTGTCAAAAACGTCGCGTCGATTTTGACAGATTTAATTCGGGCTAATAGAGCAAAACACGCCCGGAGCTTAATCCCTCGGCACGCGCGTTTGCATGCGCCGTTGCAATCAGTTTCTCTCTCTCTCTCTCGCTTCTCACTCAAGCTCCATTCGAATTGCCATTATTATTTCCAATGGAATTACACAATGTGCGAATGCGCGATGCAATTTGTTGAGAGGCTGCTGCCTGTATATTCCGTGTCGAAGCTGTCACGCGCGGGGCTGCCGAGAAATGACGCAAAATAATAAACGCGCGTGCGGTGCATCGGCGTTCCCTATGTGCACGTAAGCCTATTTACGCGTGTTCAGAGAATTATTAGACGATGGTTTGATTTGGAGCTTTGAGCTTGAATTATTTGTAGTGAAAATTATTGTTAACGATGAAAATTGTCTGGCTCTCTGCAACACATCGTACGAAGTAACTCACGGTCGCAGCAGCTCCGATCTTTTTGTCTTTCGATTGGTAGTAGCCTGCTGCACTCCGAGTCAGTTATAAGAGAAACAAGGCATAGTAGTCGAGGCGTCATAGAGTCTTCCGTTGCAGTCTATGTGTGTCTTGCATCAAAGTCCTCGCCATATATAGCTCAGCAGCTTATTTCCCTTCGCAAGCAAGAGTCATCAAAATAGCCGGTGTCGAATCGACTAATTATGCCGTGTTCTCGATTTCTCCATTGATTGGCTACACATCCAAGGTGTGTCCACATGTATAGTCTGTTTGCGCTAATTAATTCGCCTACTGCTACGATCGGGGAATCGTGTTTACAAACGTGTAGACGTGCAAAACAACGGATCGATATTATTGTTTAACAACCGAACGCGTCGGAGAGATGAGTCTTTTTTAAGCGAAGTAGCCAGCGATCCCTCAAAAAAATTTGAATAAACATTTCTCATAATTTAATAATGATTTTATGATACTTTTATCTAAAACGTAGGGAATGAACATGGTCGAAATGGAGAGAGCACAAGCCAGCCTGTGCATCGGTCGTAAAACTCGAATTGCGCGCGCCCAGAGCTCGTGCGTGGAAGTGAAAAAGACCACTGTCCAACACGCACTTATAAACGCTCGAGGGTTCTTTTAAAACCTCACTCGGGTTTATAATTCAAATCTTTGGATATGTATGCCGAAAAGGGGCAGAGGGGGAGAGTATTTTAATAGTGTATGAGAGTGTGTGTTTGTGCGCGTCGGTGGTCACTTCTTTCATTCTCTATTCTGCGGGCGTAGACGGAAAATCAGATTGTAAAATATCACGGACTGTACAGTCGCTCTGCGTTGATGTGTATTTTATATTAGCTGGAACAAGTTGTCTGCGTTTGAATGCACGATACCTATGCGTGACCATTACACTTTCTCTCTCTCTTTCTTTCGCTTCATTTTCTTATTCTTTATTTTTGTGCTTTATCTGCTCCCAGTAATCAACTAGCTCGTTTATCTGAACCGATCATTCATGTATGCATGTAAGCTCAGACTTGTCCGTGCTCCATGAATGTAATTTAATAGGTTTATATGTACGATCGATACCAGTTGAATGATGTAGCAATGAAGTTTTCAATTTTCTCGACATTTGTTAGTCAGCCAAGTACAACTGAAAAATATCTAGCATGGCGATAAGCTTAAATAAATGTATTATAAGTATTCAATTTTATGATATTGCTATAATTCATCTCTTGTAGCAGTTGCTTATTAAAAAAAATCTGTTTGTATAAAAAGCTTATCGTGTAGAAGAGAGAAAAGAGGAAATCAAACACGTTATTTCATCCAGCAAAATAATTTCAAGCTTTGCTGCTATTTGATGATGATTCGGAACAAAGTTGGGCGCTATAAATGCATTGTACAAATAAGCCCCTGTAGAGTTTCGATATTACCTCACTTTAGCGACGACGATTGGATCGAACGAGAGAACTTCAAGCAGTTCGGCGTCCAATTTAAAACAGGCTGTGCGCGATCGATTTCGGGAAAATTGAAGATACACACGATACCTCCATGTACCCAAAGTCAACAGTACTTTCGAGCTAACGACTCGACGAGCTCTCGACGAGAGACGGCCAGAGGTTTGCGATTTCTTATCACGTACAGATCCGTTACGTTTGCCGACATAAATAAGATTTGTCACCTAAGTGTCGTCTTCGTCGTCGCCGCTCCTCGAGTTAGCAGCAAGAAGGGCCCGGGTAAATACCTTTCTCGACTTATATACTTAAACTCATATATCATATATAGCTCGAGCGAGAGAGAAAGAGAGGCTTGATACAACTTTTCGCGCGCGCGCCCCTGCGCCCCGGACTATATTTCGCAGCGAAAATGAAGACGTGAAAAGTAAGAGAAAAAAAGTAAGTGAGAGAGAGAGAGAGAGAGAGAGAGAGAGCAGCAGCAAGCAGAGTAGCCAATAAGAAAAATCATAAACACTCGTCTTGAGCGTTGATTAAGTTTTTGCGCCGCTTCCATCTCGTCCGCGCTATAAGTGAGAATGATACGGAAACGGCCTCGAGAAGAGGCTGTATTAAACTCACGGCTATTTCGGCAAGTCCATTTCGCTTGATACTTGTGTAATATCTCTCGCTCGCCAGTCTCAGCAAGATTTTTTTTATATGCTATATGTTTATGCCTTCGAACGAATCCTTGCCCGTTTAATTCGAGTGCTTGGACGCGATATTGAACCTATCGGTATATTTATATACTTTTTTTGTTTGTTTAATTCGCGTCTTTCCGAAAATTTATAAATCCAGTACCGATTTATTTTTGTACATTGACTGCAAAAAAAAAAATTATAAAACGGCAATCATAGTTGGAGCCAGCGTCCACCGCTAGATGGCGAGTACCTTTATCTATGAATCTGCAAGTGGCAAAGTACAAATAATTGTATAATACAAGTGAATCCATCTACGCAGAGAAATTGTCTTCAGTTTTAAATTTACAAATATTTTCAACAGGAACACGAACTTGTTGCAAGTCAGAACTTGCAACGAGATTTCTCATGCCTTTTCCCAGAACACAACCGCGACTTTCTCAAAGTTGACTTTTCCAATTCGTCGCATTCGCGGAATCGTAGAATTATCCGAGTCGAAAAATTCGACGTATACAGAAGGTCGAGACCTTGCCGCACGAGGATCCGCGAGCGCTGTCTCTCTCCAGCAAAACGTCGCTGCAGCGAGTGTAGACATATGCGTACACGCACTTAGGAAAAGTCCTCCTCCGATAAGCGATGTCGTCTATGAAACTAGCAGCAGCAGCGAGCGTGAGATTGAAAAAATCATAGACCAAGCGGTATGCGCCTGTACCTACACGGGCCGGGAGTATAGAACAAGCTTGGCCAAGTAGTGTGCAAGCATCGGAGTAGCGATACCGTAACATTAATACCGCAAAGTGGATTCATTTAATCTCACTGTGTGTATTACCTCCGTCGCATGAGTAATCGTCAAGGATCATTGTAAAAGCGTACAATATGTTTCTTTTTTTTTTTTTTTTTTTTTATAAAAAATGCAACTCCAAGCCGTGTGCATTTGGAGAAGCTGCGCGACCACGTGTTTTCTGCTGCGCGCTGCTGCTGCAACAATAATATTATAATTGCTCGCATGCGTACAGCACAAAAGAGACATACTGCGATGCATAAAATAATGGTTCTATTGACGAGGCACGATTAAATTGTGTAGTTGGATAAATGGCCGTTCATTGTTGCGCGCATCACGCAAAAGGTTATCTAACGCAAAAAGGGCCGGCTACAATTTTAATATACTAATAATATTGAGGCGCACGAACGACGCTTCGCCTCTCGCTCTCTGTCTCTCTTTCTCCCTGTTTTTCTCCAGTTCCTTGACTCAATCAAGGCGCGACAGTCGTATAACGTTAATGGCTATACTGCGCCAATTGCTCGTGTAATTTCATTATTTTAATTCGTGTATAAATACGGACTATGTATATACTCGGGCACTAAAGCGCGCACGGATTTGCGCGCCGTCGGAAAAGCGACGAGATGCACTTATACTACTCGGCGAAACGGCCACGTCTGTTTAATTTTAAAAACAAAGGCAGCGCAAAAATGCGGAAAAACTTGACGCTTATACACTACTTTGCTGCTGCTCCTCGGTGTCGAGGGTCTATATACTCCACGAAGCGACAAACAGCGTGCGACACGACGAGTCGCAGATGGGGGGAGTTGAATATATATCCGAGAGATAGAGATAGTCTCTGTGCGCGCGCGTGAGTGAGAGAAAGAGAGAGAGAGAGAAAGAGCGGAAAAAGAGTAACGCCGAAAATCACACCCCTTAAATAAAGTGACCATCGTCCATCCGTTCGTCTATCCGTTTGGGTGAGAGAGCAGGAGCAGCAGCAGCAGCAAGCGAGGGACGACGAGCGAGCGAGCGATGCGGCTTGGTTTTGTTTCACCCTCGCTGGCAGCGAGCAAGCAAGCAGCTACCACCACCGCCGCCACCACCCGAGCAATAAAACTTTTCGATCTTCCTCTCTTTATTCTTTTTCATGCCCGTTTACCCCGCGCGCCGTGTATTATATAGCCGGGGCCCCCCGTACCCTGCGTGCAAGCGCGCACGCTTGTACTCTCTCTCGGCTCTTTATCTTTTATTTTCTCAATTTTCGACGTATTATCCGCCCTTTCAGTCCTATTTATGACTTCGTTGAGCTCTTGAGCCTTTCCTGCCAATTCTAATACAATTCATTTCTCGTTTTTTATTAAAAAATGATCGATTACGGCACGGTCCAGTCGAGCGCGCGCGCACACACGAGTGCCTTATATTTTCGTTTAAATTATCGAAACAATCGTGTCGTATACGGGACTCGATATCTTTTTTCAATTAAAACGTCTCTAATTTTCTCACTATGAATTGATGTTCATTACTCCCACGCGTAAAGCACGACGGAATCCCAGGCGCGCGCGCGCGCGCAGTTAAGGTCTCAAAATCCTTCAGCGACGGCCACACTATCGTCTTTTATTGTTTTGTTGTTATTTAATTTCAGCCCGAGGCAGCGTCAGCGGCAGCCGAGTCGACTCGTGTCTCGGCTCGAGCCAGTGTACGCGCACCGGACTAGTACATAATTTATGAGGATGTATAGACAAATACAATATATATGCGGGAACGGAGTTACAATGGTGTTATTTCATTAGTTGCTTCGGCCGGCATATATGGCCGATTCTCCGTCGAAAAGGAAAAAAGTCAGAAAAATCTTGGCTAGTTATAATCGTAGTAGACACGTTATTATTTATGCCTAATAATTTTTGCATTATCCAAAAGAGAAAATTCTGATTAAAAAATGTTACGGTTCGCTCGATTTACCAGAGAATCGGTCATACCTCTCATTCTCTTCTCGCTCTTCTGTACCATTCGTTGCGTGAAAATGTACAAAACGACTCGCAGCTCTCTCTCGCTCGCATATTATACACGTTTGTTTATATATGCCCTGAAATTGATGTATACGTATTTAATACCTTCTCTCCCTCGCGCTTGATAGGATTTTCTCAGGGTGGTCGTACATATATATCTGTACATATAGTACATGGGTTGGGTTGTTGCCGTCGCCGTCGACGTCGCCGCGTGCGCGCGCGTAGGATATGATGCTTTATCGTTTGGCGAATGTGTGAGGAAATGACCGAAGACAATGACGACGACGACGAAGCAGTCTCTCTCTCTCTCGCACACAAACGCCCTGAGAGTATATATTTTATCTTTCCCGTCGTATAACTCAATCTTTATTCCTTGTGTCTTTACACCTGTTTGAGCGTCGAGTCTTGTTTCTCTCTCGCTAGTCGAGTCTACGATGTATATATACATTCTATTTATAAGGAAAGTTGTAATAACTTTTTTTTTCTCCGTTTCATCGAGCGAGAACATAAATATATCACTCAGAAATTGGTATTTTATGATGAGATCGTGCGAACGACACATCTTACGATATACAATACGACCAATCGATTTGCCTCCGAGTAGTAGTAGCTAGTCCAAGTCAATTTCTAATGTCGTACGATATCGAACGTATTACTACTCTCTGCACACACACACATACACAGTCCTGCATCGGTTGATATATAATCGCAGATGTCGAGGAATAAATATAAATCAGCGGCGATGCGCGGCTGATCGAACTTATTATATTGTATTATAATCCCTCGGTTGCTCTGCGAGCCGAGAGAGAGACGAGTCTCTTTCTCTCTCTTGCTCTCTGCGTATACGTAACAAAACGCAGTCAGAGAGAGAGATAGAGAGCTCAAAGAGATTCACTCTATTTTTATATCCGGTACATATTCATCAGTAGTGCATCGGAGAGCTTACGCGCGCCGTGTAGCAGGAAGTCTGCAGCAACACACGGTATTTTTTTCTCCAGCTCTTTTCATATGCTGTATGGCTTGTAGCTTGTGAGCTGCTGCTGCTGCTGCTGCTCGTGTCTGCGCGACTGCCGTGCGGTACACACGCGCACATGTGTGTACGTACGTGTGTGCGTATGCAATTCGCATAGAGTGTTCACGAAGGGGACCCCAATCGAACTAATTATTAGCTTTAAGTGGACGTCGTTTAAGCGAACCCAACTGTGTGTACGTGTGTGTATGTGTACTTTGTCCAGATAGCTACAGAAGCGATGCTCGCGCGCGCGCAGTCGTATTTAGTCCGTTGAGGGATGCAGTCGCACGAGTTTTCTGTGCCAACTACAGCACGCGTTATCATTATTATTATCGTTATCATTATTACAAGCCGAGAGTAGTGCCACATCGTGAACTGGATTTTTTTTCTGTCGTCGCTGCAGAGCTTGCATCATCATCATCGTCGTCGTCGTCGTCGTTGAAAAGAGCTATAATAGTATATAACTACGATTTCGTTTTGTACTACTACTCTCGGGTGGCGCCACACGGCCCCGCGAGGCCTCGCACATTCAATTCTAAAAACGCGGAGCGCGATACAGACAACAACAATATAATCCAATGATTTCTTTATCGAGTGCAATATCGACTCGCATTCCAAAAAAAAAAAACAGCGCCTCGATATTATTATATGCGCTAAAACAATGAAATCGGTATAGACCACGCGGTTACAACAAAGATCTAGAAACGCTCTTTTTTTTCTCTCTCTCAATGCTCCGCGAGGCTCTTAATATAGATACACACACGGGCAGGTTGAAAATCATCGAGTTGCGAGTTGCGCGCGTTAAAGCTAAACAGTGCGAAGCGATCTATCTGTATTATAATGGAAGTCGGCACGGAAAAAAGCGTTACAAGGCCTTTTGCGTACATACATATATGATCAAAGAGTGGCTGCTGCTGCAGTCACGGCTTATTACCGCTATTATTCATACGTAGATATATATAAATATAGCGCAAAAAACTGGAGTTGTACAGGCACGAAGAACATATGGATATTATGTATACATATAAAATGAAAATGAGTCGGGGCTCTCTGTCTGTGTTCACTTATTAAACATTCTATTGCCCAGAGAGAGAGAGAGAGAGAGAGAGAGTCGTATCTCTGTAATAATATCGTATAATAGAAAATAGTTTTATCACACACGTATAAATGCTAAAATCGCCTAAAGGCCAACGCACACACACACACAGACCCATACAATATAGGTTTCAAACGTGCGAATGGAATCCGGTTCCTTCTCTACATTGCACTACTACTCCACGCGGCCAGCTGATAAATATACACGCACACACAAGTGTTGTGCGTCTATGTGGGCAAAGCTCTGTGCGCCTCAGCCTCCTCTCCTCCTGTTTCGCGCGTCTATCTGCGTCTCCGCACGCTATATGCACAGGAGAGAGAACTTACATTGTCTCTGTTGATTCTAGAACGTATAAATAAACGCTTTATGTTCCTTGGGTATATACGTATGTTTAGTATTATAGAGAGTGTGTGTCCTTTCGGACGACCCTTTTCCCGCCCGCCCGCTCGCTTATATTCGGGCGCACGCTATATCTTGCTTCGCTCAGTGAGTTATGAATCGTAAAAAGGCACCTACATGCGTCTGCACACACGCATATACACAGACGGGCGAGCCTTAGCACACGACGTCTGCGTGTCTGGTTGTAGCTGTGCGTGCGAGGCGATTTGCGATATGCTTCGCGCTATACACTTCGTGCGATAACAATGGCAATAGTTATTATCCGCAATAAATATCCTAATTCCGTATGCTTTTGGCTATTATATTTATGCGGAGAATTCAATGTGAGATTTCGAATTCGCGCGCAGCCGTATCTCGAGCCTAAGAAGTCGATCATTGATACGCGCGCGATACATTTGTATTGCGGCCGTTCTACAGAGAGAGAGAGCGGCTATTGTGCAAGACATATTCACATTGGCTTTAAAGCTTCTTGCGAATGATCTCCTGTACAAAAGTTCTCCAGCGAGATCGAATTGTTAATACATCCATCAGAATCGCGGCGGCTCCTTTCTTTATGCGCTAGCTCTAGAATTGTAATATAGCCGCAGCTATACTGGATTAAGCTCGTGTAGGACTTTATATCTTTCTCTTGGGTCGTTCTATAAAGCTATATTGGACACAATCCCCGAAATGAAAATCCAACTTTGAACCTCTGTAGATTCGCGAGGAATCCACCTACGCGTTTAAGATTTTTCTTTGAAGTGATGTAGTCCCTGAACTCACACATAAAAGCGTATTCATACTTAGCAAGAATTTATTATTTGCCCGTAAAAAGAGAGAAACAATCGGTCAGCAAAAGGTCAACACCACTACCACGCACCGCCACGAGGCGGCAGATATACTGCACGGATAAAATTACACTTATATTATATATATAGAGGCGCGCGCAACGGGCGCTGTGTTAAACGAGGCTTACTTCGATCAACACTAAATCGTTTACTCGCGATCAAAGTGCTCATACCACACACGTGTATAATACTTGGCGCGCATTCACACACACACGCGCGCACGCACACGTACTTGGGTTCTCGCTCTCTCGTGCGCACGCACTCGCATATATTGCGGTCACATTTTTATTTTGACACTAATAGCCGTATAGAGAGCGGTATCAGGCAACGGCCAGAGCTTCTCGCACGGTCTCGCAGTCTGCACTCGCGGTTGTGCTCTTCGCCGGGTATATACAGCCGAGAAACTCCATATAATACTGCTGCTGCCCCCCTTCCTCCCTCTTCTTCTTCGTCTTCCTCCTCTTTTACTTTCGAAGATATCGACTTGGGTGTATATATAAATCCCCGAGGAAGTGAATTTCAAAGACGTGTAGGCATCGAACGAGAGAGAGAGAGACTGAGTGAACCTAATACTTTTGAAATTTAGCGATTACGGTAGTAACTCATGTACAGTCGCTTAAATTATACAATTTTTTTCGATTTAACTGTAAATGCCACAGTTGAGGTTGAAAAATATCAACATTTTTAACAGTTTCTTCATACATGCCATGCATCAAATCAAAAATGTCTAAAATTTTATTCTTGAATTTATTTTTCATATTCATTATTTATATGTTTCAGGTATGTTATCACTACAATTGTCAAGAAATCTTTCGTTTTTTTGAAATAGAGACTTCCCGAATCAAGGTACTGTACAATCAGAACGAAAGAAAAGCCAAACTCAATACTTGATGTTAACAAATTTTTGAAGTTAACACACAAATATTGATTAAAATTTATTGTAAGATTGAAATTAATCTCGCGGCTCGCATCGAGAGCACACCTGTCGATCGCGTGTGCTTGAAAAAAAAAGCGCCTTCGCCTAGCGAAAAATAGAATGACGCAGTAAATCAGCGATTTTGCGCCAGGAAAAGGCCGCGGTGACACGCCTCGGTCGTAAAAAGAGCGAGAAAATGATTTTTGCAATCGATTGTTTACATTTGCGCGAGCTATAAAATCGAGCACCAATTCACTCGAGCGCCGAAGAAACTGTGGATTTTATTGCCTCGCGTACGTATGTTTACATGACCTTTAAGGCTGAAAATCATCTACTACCGCCACACTTGGAAAGGGCGCCAATTTTGCGGGGCACTTTTGAAGCACACACAATCACGTTGCATTTTCGACAATTGAGGTTTTATAAAGTAAATATTCATTCGGAGCAATCGCGCGAGCACTCCGATCGTCGTCGTGCGGGCTGGCAAACGACGAAACAGGCAATATTACACGAAAGCTCGGGCGAAGGCATTAAGAAAACGGCACACTTGAGACACGCAGCGGCAGCTTCCACATGCTGCTGCTGCGCGACTCCTTTATACTCGTGATCAACGTCTCGCGACGAAGAAGCTGCGCTATACGCGCGTTGTTGTCATGCCATATAGTTACATACGTAATTTTTCCAAGGGGAAGCCATATAAAAGATGAGAAAAAGTCGCGCAGCAGCAACAGCGGCAGCAGCAGGCGGGGGCGATATGTAACGGAAAAAAACAAAGCTGCCTGTGCTTGGGTAGCAGCGGCAGCGAGAGCTTTATCTAAATGTTAATAAGGATCTTTCTTCCTTTTTTTTTTTATATCGTTGGCTGTTCTGCTTCCGTTTCGCCGTCGATGCGACTATACGAGAGGACGACGACACTCACGAGAAAGCTGAATGACTTTTCCGCGCGCGCGCCAAAACATCATAATCTCCGTACAACGAAAGAGAGAGAGAGAGAGAGCGAGAAAGAGAGACAGAGAGTAGTAAAACGAAAAGCGCCCGTAGGCTTCGAGGCACGGAATACGAAAGTCGAGAGGGAAAAAAACGCGAACGGTACGCTTAAAAATGTATAATAGCCGGAGAAAAAAAGACCGAGAGAGATGGAGCACTGTCTTTATTTTGCCATTATTCAAATATAAATGTAAATGTTTATATATGTATATTCGAAGCGACCTCGCGGAGCTGCTCGAGTTAAGCAGAGAGATGTATATAGAGAGATAGCGAAAAAAAACGAATCCAATTGTTTTTGCGTCTTTCTCTCTCTCTCTCTCAAAGAGCGCTCGAGCGGGCCCGGGAAAATTAGTTTACCCAAGGAAGGCTGAAAGGGCGCGCGCGCGGAAGAGGAAAAAATAAAAAGAATAATCTGGAAGAGAGACATAACTATCCGCGAGAAAACGTTTCGTCGCGCGAAACGAGACATCTCGTTTTAAGGGACGAAAATTGAGAACTTTTGCATTGCGCGCTCGACTCATTTCGCATCTCCTGTCTGTGTGTATATCATTTCCAGCTCGGGGGTGAAGAAAAGCTCGGTTCGTGCAATTGTCGCGCGCCACTGTTATTGTTTGGACGCAATGTGTATATACATCATCGGTCGACGCAACGACGATACATTTGTCTGAAAATCAGACGATAAAAGACTCATAGAGTCATATGCATCTCCGTCTCTCTCGTTCTCAATCGCGGCGGTGGTGCTGGTGGCGCAGCAAACATACGCATTATACTCGAGAGCTCTCGGATTTCCCCTCAGTTGCCTCGTGCAATCGGCCGAACTGCCGCTGCTAACTGCAGCTTGCATATGCCGCGCTAATGCCATCTCTAATTCCATGCTCCGCAGCTGATTTGATTTTAGTATTAAGATAAAGCGAGCGCATATATGTACGCACGCCGGGACGCTTGTGTTTCATCGGCGTATACACACACACAGACAGACGCGTCACATCCCCAACTCTGGCTGCACAGCCCTTCGATGATGATTCGTATGTATATAACGCTACGCTGGATTTCTGGCATGGGTGCAGCCGACGACGACGACGACGACACAACGCAACGCGGCTCATTGTGTTACGTGGATTATAATGCAGAGAGAGATGGATTGCAGCGAGAATTGACACGCGTATCTATCGGCAGTCGGTTTAATTTTCAAATATATGCGAAAACTAATTTAGGAATTATGAGTTTGAGTGAGCTTTGGATCAATTTAAAGGTCTTGTCGAATGATTTTAAAAACAAATGTTATAACAAATGTTTAAATCTGCAAGTGACAAAGTCAAAATAATTGTATAAGTTAAAGCGCGGTTTGAAAAAAGTTTGAGTATTCACATTTTTGACGTGGGATAAATGATAATAAAGATCTAGAGTGTTATCGGAAAATTAGCTCGACTAATTCGTCTCGAATCGTCGCCTCGTCCATCGGGCGTGATTTATATTAATAAAATATACGAGTGGTCTCGATGATCCATACACTACTAAATATATAAAGCACTTCACGCTTCGCCGACGATTGCCATTCGCGTGCGCGCGCGTGTCTTCAGTTAACCACCGACGTAACGATGTACTATTTAGCTATCAATCAGCGCCGAGCGAGCTGCTGCTCTCTCTCTCTCTCCGAACGTCTATCAGATGTGTTAATGCAGCAAGGCCTTAGTATTATTATTGGTTTCGATACCTCGCGTATATAGTGTACACATTGTGCCGTGCTGTGCGACGTTTCGGAACGTAAATGCGGTATGAGAGGCATCGCGCCGAGTAATGGACGAGACGCTGCAGCTTGGGTGTATGCTTCTTCTTTTTTTTTTCGTTGTTGCTGTTGTACGTACTACTACTACTACTATAATATCGTTGCGCTCGAGTTGTTGCCGACTGCGGAGCAGCGGCTCTAAGCTGCCTATAAAACGTATCTATATACTGCATTACACACACCTTTACCTATAACGCTATACAGTACACACAAGTATACACGTATATATATACGAGCGAGCGAGAGGCGGATGTCGGCATGACTGTGTGCCGGCTCGACCGCAATGGTATCGCGGCGCGCTGCACTCCAACCAGCGGCAGCAGCTCCCCAGACCGCAAACCAATGAGAGCGCCATCGGCACCTATATACGTATGTGTATAAGTACAGAGAGACAGACAGGCATGCTTCACGGATTTGCGTGAATTCATCCACCGCTGCTGATGCTGCTACGCGGATTAATGTTTTTGCACTATGCGAAGAATACAGCGAGAGCAGCAGAGCTTTGTGTCCAGTGCGCGTGCTCGTCTAGACTGATCCGTGTTGTGGAATTCATTGCAGTACACCCGAGAGAGTGTCAAGGCAGAACGGATATTAAACCATTGTATAAATAAAGAGAGTGGAAGGGAAAAAATTAAAGGGACCGTTTTAGGTGTAAATTACAAGCAGAAAATCATTTTGAATTACGAGTATACATTTTCCTTTTATCAACATAAATATGAATTTTTCGTATTTAAATATGCATATACGTATAATTGGCGTTCGACGGTTTCGCGAGGGCACACAACAGCCGCGCGCGCAATAAAATGAAAATCACGTGTACTACATAGATTCTTAAAAGCCCGAGCGATTAACTTGTTAAAATCCACGGCGCGCACGAGCTATAATATACAAAGGGGCACACGGAATATTTCCGACGAGTAAATCACTGCCACGATAAAACCGTGTATATACCTCGACGAAATCACGAGGAGCCGAGCCGAGCCGAGTCGAGCCGAGGAATCAATCACAAAAAGAAATGGCATGCTTTGGCAGAAAGTATAATATCCGAAGCCGATACATACCGATTTATAGTAATTTTTGCGCGAAAAAAAGGGACGCGCGCGCGGATAATATAACGAGCGCGCGCGCGATATTGTATCCCCCTTTTGCGCGCGCAGTCTGGCACACATACATACACACACACACACACACACACACAGTCCGTGGAATATAATTGTAACACTACAGCTCGTAAATTCGAAGAAACAATGCCTGGAAGGCATATATGCAGAGGAGTAGTCTATATACCAACGCGGGTAAAATATACGGTTCTCTCTCTCTCTCTCTCTCTCTCGTCGTATAAACGCAGGCAGTTTGATTAGCAAATTGGTCGGATCGTATTTTGAAAATCGCATGCGCAACTCATCGCCGAGGTTCTCTCTCTCTCTATGCTAAATTAATATTTATGGACATTGAGATATCACACCTGATAAATTTGCGTGTAAGAAGGTAGAATAACGTTTCGCACGAGCGAGGAAGAATACGAATGCGAATGTACCACCGGTGTGTTTACACGAAAAATCGCTCCTCTAGACGTGGGGAGGAAAAATTCGAGAAAGAGTATTTTTTTCTTCTTAGCTGGCAAATCTCGAATGAAACGACGACGTCGCACCCGCGCGCGATCCAAGAGGAGCGTAATCTAGTGCGCGAACGAGGAATAATAATCACGCGGCAGACGAGCATCCGGACTTCTGGCGGGATGGGGTGGTGGTGTCTCTCCCTATACCCCCCGAGCGTGTAAGATGTGCCGCGGCGAAAGTAGTTTTACGCACGTTTGTGTATCATACGACGACGATGAATTTGCATCGCGTCGCTCGCCGAGCGGCAGACACATCTCGCGCGAAGTAATCCCGAGCAATCTCGGCGCGGCAAAGCAAGTGTCATTGGTAATCCTGCCAATTTAGCGCTCATCTTTGTGTACGCGGAAATCGAATAAAGCCAGACGCACTCGCTGCTGCTGCTGCTGCTACTCGACGAGCGAAGATCCTTTTCCTCGTGCGAGCTGCTTCGCGAAGTATAGTCGGAGTTGTCGCTACATTTTTGCTGCATTGTATACCGAAGCTAACTCGTACGTACTGTAACGAGCTGCGTCGATTTTATTTTCATTCGGCGCTGCGCCTGTGCCCGTGCATGGAGCGAGGCTTTTTCCAAGACAGGCGCGTCGTTCTTTTACGAAAAACTAATTTTTTGTACCGTCTTATTATTTTTTTAATTTAATATTTGTATTTTTCACGCGCTTACAGAAAATGTTTAACTCGATGAGATGTTGCGGACAAATAATACATATTTTAAGATATATCTTTAATGCTTCAAATTATCGTGTGCTTATTAAAAGTTAAAAGTCTTTTTTTTTAAATTTATTTATTTGAATTATCAGAAAAATATGAAAAATGTAACGACGACAGACATAAAAAAATGCAGTAAAATTGCTTCTCGTCATTGTGGATTTTGACCAGCAGCCACCAAGCAAATATTGCATAAATCCTCGTTCTTCAATTCCTCAGTGATCATGTCACAGCACTCAAGTGGCAGTCGGTAATGTATCAGCTCCCAGAGAGGATCCAGGGCCCAGCTCCGGAAAAATCCTCTCGATACTTTCTCGACCAGATTATCAGTACTAAGCTCCCGATACTTATAGGACTGCGAACACAATTCAAACGAGCGAGCAAACTTCCAGTAGTCCTCATACGTGAGTAGTTTTGCCGCCTCTTCGGGTCGCAATCGAACCACTTTATCGAGCGTCAGACCTGGACGTACCCGTATCTCTTTTGCTCTAGTTATGAATTTTTCGTTGTTGTACCAACATTTTTCAAGATCGGACGACTTCTCGAACAATTTGTACTCAGCAAAAAATTTCATGATCGTCAAGGCGTCACTTCGCTTCAGTTGATATCCTCTATTCTCTATTTTTTCGACGACCACCAAGGCGCCAGACGCTAGTGTCAATCTGCAATTGGACGTAATTTCATTACGTGATTTATTATACCTATCGGCGAAATAACTTTCAGTGGGAAAAACAAAATTAGACAGATCAGCGCCACGTTCGAAAAGAATATCAATGCAATCCGGCCAGAGATTCGCCACGGCCAACTGCAGTGGTGTCCGGCCTAACTTGTCCTTTGCATCGATCTGTATCAGATGATTTAATTCATCGCAGATCTCGAAAAATAACTTCACTGTACCGCTGCCGTAATAATCGCATCTCATGTAAAATAGGTGCAAAGGTGTAGATCCCTCGTCGTTGGCCGAATTCGGATCGGCGCCTCTTCTCAGCAGCATTTCAATAGCATATACGTTGTGGTTGAACACTGCCACGTGCAATGGTGTGTTACCGAATTTGTCACGGGCATCGATCTGCAACGGCTGATTTAATTCTTCGCTGATTTCGAATATCAAATCCACTGCGTCAGAAATGGATTTTGGTAGGCAATCAAAAGGGGATTTCTGACTTATAATGTGCAATGGGGTCAATCCATCCTTGTTGGCCAAATTTAGATCAATAACTTTTCTGAACAGCGGTTCAGCGTTCATTTCCCAGCTCTCTATCGTTTGGTTACCAATCAGATACATGTGTAGTGGCGAATTACCAGTTTCTCGATCGATGCAATTGGAATCGTGTCCAAGTTCTAGGAATTTCTTGATTTCTTCCTTCAAAGAATACTTGCAGGCCACATGGAAATGCGACAGTCCAGATTCATCGGTATAATTGACGTCGTATCGGTTGTATATCTGAAATAGTTCACGGGTTATGTAAAGATCTCGTTTAGCCGCACGATGCACCGGTGTTGTGCGACGCGACGATGGCTTGCCGTCTCCATCGAGCTTGGGCTCGTCTTTGTAGCCAAAGTAGTCCATGAATTTGATGAAAAATGCAAGATTTGTTATATACTGTTTGTCCTTTTCTTTTTCTTTGTCTTTGACCACAAAGTTGATGTAATCCATGGCAAGACACTCGATTTCTTCGGAACGAAAAACGTCTTGGATATTTGAAGGTGGTATACCGCTATACCGCAGTATAGTCTCTTGGCACTCAAACCATTGTTTGACTGATGGAAAAACTTGATGAATAAACTTGCGTCGCTCATCCAAGATCTCCCAATTGACATTTTCTCGCGAGCTCTTTAATATTTCTAACAGTTTTTGATTGTCAAAAATTTCTGCGGACCCGTTGGACATGTTTATTGTTCAACTTACTCAAACACAAATCACAATCACTTATTACTTGAGATATTTTTTATTTTTTTTTTAAGAGAATATAATAAGCTACAATTGCTGCTACTTTGGCTTGATGTTCACACTGCGGTGTCGTAACGCTTACTGCTCATTCACGTGCACTACGATCTGTATAAAGAATTAAGAACACTCTAAGTAGAGTAGGAGTAGTTAAAAATTCGTTATTAATTTGGAAAGCGTGAATTGATCGTATTGGGGGGCCGCTCGCATTTATGACAATGCTGTAATAACTCCAACAGCATATAGCAAGGCATAGGCAACGCATCTGCTTCGCTGGACTAACACTTTCTAATCGTCACCGAATTCAATGACTCCTAATTCAGGTGGTCGGTAGGAGAAGAGCAGACAAACACAGCACAAGAGAAAGTAGAGATAATACAGTGACACTACAACTAGACTGCAGTCGCTACACACGATTTGAACTTCATAAGACTGCGATCGATGCAGCGTTTTCTCTTTTTTTAATTAAGTACTCAAAAAAAAAAATTCGACGAGTCAACTTTTTTCGGGTACTCGCACTGCCCCCTTGCGTACGGACATAAAACGCCCGCGATCCAAATTATATGAACAATAAAATAGCCGATCGGTTGCATTTGTTTTTATCGTCCCCCTTCTTCTCCGCTGCAAAACAATTAAACACTCGACTTGAGGGACCGAATTCGAGCCTACGCTCTATACTCGATTGTTTTTCGAGCTCGTAAAAGCATGCGTCTGCGTTATTCTATACACACGAAGGTAGCGGCGATGCACACGCATAAAAACGGACACATCGTCCAGTTGATCATCGAAACAAAAAGTGATCCTCTCACTCATACATACACACGTAGCGGGACTGGGCGAAGCTTTACGAGTGCTTTTTATGAGTCTAGTCCGGATTAAACGGCTATGCATCGACAACTGTGTGCCGTATCCGCATTGGGGCTCTCGAATCTTCTTTTTAATTATTGCTCGACTTCGAATTAACAAGTTTCGTTATTAAATATTTTAATATATACGGTTTGCATTCGTAAATACGTCACTAATATCGAATGTGCGGATACTATACTGCTTAGCAAAGTATTAAACAGTTCTCTCTTTAACGAACGTGGCAATACGGTTACACACTATTTTTTTTTATTTCGAAAATATACAATGCACACGCCTATACAGACGAACGCCGAGTTTTTGTTTGAGGTGTAAAAATTTACGACGACGCAGCAGCAGCAGTAACAGAGCACATTGTTCGTCGTAGTGTATTTTTCCTCGACACCACCACCGGTACTACTACTACTACTACTACTACTGTGTGTGTGTGTACATGCGTTTGTGTTTTGACTGCTCGAGAACACGCGAGCCACGCGAAGAAATGATACCGGCAGTTCCAAGACAATAATCTTCGCATAAATGCATCCATCATATTGTACGTATTCTCGTATGCACATTTAGGCGGCCGTGGCGAGCGAGAAAGAGAGACTGACAATAAACATCAAAGATTCGCGGTTATGATAATGTGTAGCGCGCGGCGCCCGTAAACGCGCGCGCGCACCTGTTAATTAAGTAGCGAGAAAGAGAGAAAATATCGAAGCTCTCTCCGCGCGTGTGTATGATGTCTGAGCTGGCCTGTCTCAGGAAGCGATAAAATTTCCTTCCCTTCGGAGCTCGCGAACCGATCGCCGCACGTATAGTAGATAGTGGTAGTAGTAGTAGTAGTAGCGTAAAACGCGCGCGTGTATGGGCCGTTTAAGGGAATCTTCCGCTCGAAAATATATACAAAGTATAAATGTATGTACAGGTATCGTTGCATGTTTTATTACTCTACTACTCCTCGGTGTGCTATCCAGATTCTCTCCCCGCTATACGCCGTCCGTATTACGATGCGCGCATTCAATATTACGTACAAGTGTTCGAGGCAGCAGTACGGCTTATAACACGCGTTTTTCATTCGCGAGTATTATGATGATGATGACGACGATCGCGATAAGGATCGGAGTTATTTGTAGAAAAGTCTTCGTGTCTGTAATGATAGCTTAATTAAAAACCTTTTCTCTCTCTCTCTCTCTCTCTCTATCTCTCTTATTCTCAAGCTGCTCGTGCATACGCACACACACACCTCGTGCTACGGCAATGTTCATTTTGCGGAAATGGCGCAAAGTCGTATCGTGCCAATTGCACCGCGGGAGAAAAAGACGATCGCTATGGCACTGTGTGTGGAAGCGAGTAATACACGTGTTTGCGCATGCGAAGAGATAAATCTATCCACGTATACGTGTGTAGGGAATTAAGCCTCTCGCGCGCAAAATTGTAATTGAATGTCTGCGCGATCGCCGACGCCGCTGCAGCTGCATATGCATATACACAAACCCCATCTCACCCGTTTACATACACACACGATAATAATATCATATGCGCGCGTAAAGGTGATCCGCAATGCGCAGGCCGTGTAAACTTGACTCGTTATATTTCGTGCGTATATACTTTTTTTTCCGTGTCATATAATATATATTCGAGTAATTATTCCATGCCAGGGCGAAAAATCGAGACACTATTTCATTTTATTATTATAACTTGTGTGTGTGTGTGTGTATGCGTAAGGACTTTATATTATCTGCCTGTTATTACGGAACCGATTTTATCCCGATTTTATAATGTCTCCGTTTTGCCCGTATCTCTCTTTCTCAAACTGCTGCACCTCTTCGAAAACGCTCTCTTTCTCTCTGATCGATTATCGCTATGGGCTTATATCGGATAATCATCTGCGCGCGGTCCGACTCCGAATCCACCTGCTGCTGCAAAACGAAGCACGTGTGCAAACCATAAAGCGATATTTCGCGTGCTCAATGACCCTTCGATCGGCCCACTAAATGCCCTCCGTTTCTCGAATTCGTAATAATGATAAACGCCGCGCAATCGTCATGATCGCGCGCCCAAAAAAGTGAAAAAGCTAAATGTTTGGCAAATTGCGCGCGTTCGTAATAATAACTGAGCCGCGCGCGTGTTCGTGTGTATGAAAAAGTTACGCGCGTGCCTCAGAAGTCTCCGGGTGAAAAGCCGGTATACCTACCACTAAAAAACCTTAATTCGATAACAAATCAAAAACTCGACGATCGCTGGCATTAATAAAATATAAGAGAAGCCGCGCGCGCGCGCGTAGCCCGGCGATACACAATTGCTCATTTATTCCGGGGCGCCTCGCGTTGTTTTTGTGCTTGGATCACTGCACGCGCAGTTTGGCTGTTTAAGCCTCCGCAAGAAAAAAAAAAGTGTAGGTACAATGCCGCAGAGCTACTACAGCAGCAGCAGCAGCAGCAGCAGTAGCAGCGGTGGTGGTGGTGTAAAAATTAAAATTAGCCGCGCGCGCGCGCTAGTAGCAGCACCCCATTGGAATATTATGCAAAGCCACAAGCAATAAAAATAACATATTGCGCTTCCCGCCGACGCTGACGCAGCCGTTGTTGCGATTGCAGAAGTAGTATAGTGTATAGCATAGTAGGCACGCGCGCGTACGAGCAAAGGAGAGCAGGAGACGACGACGTTGCGAGGAGAAGCGAGGAAAAGCATAAGTTTTAATCCAATATTACTTAGATAAGTCTCGCTCGCGCATTCTTCACTTTCCTCTCTTAGCGGCACACGATATGCCGCTGCTGCCGCGTGTGCCTCCTTCCTTCTTTTGTGCTACACACACACACACACACACTTTTACACACATCCATCCTGCTTTCGGCTCCGCTAGACTCCGCTCCTTTGGGCTTTTCGCATTTTGCTTATTAGAAAATACTCCTTACAGATGCGTAGATGTACTACGTATTTACGAATGCATATACACTCTTGCTATACGTATATTTCGCCCGAAGAGAGCCAGAGAACACGGAGCGCAGGGGGGAGAATCGGACTGCTTTAGTTTATGCGGGTTCGCTCGCGCGAGAGCACACGCACTTTTTTCCTCTCTCTCTCTCTCTCTCTCTGGCTGACTGTCTGCGCCTCTCTATACTCACGCATTCGTAAAATACTCTTATACTTGCTGCTCTACGCGCGTAAGCAGCGATGAAATCGCATCTTTCACGCTGGCTGCGCCGAAGAAGCAGAGAGAAGCTACCTATACCTATACCTACCTCAACCTACTACCTATATTCATTTTGTAACGCGTGTACGTACGTACGCATCCTTACTTACTCTCTGGCGCGCGTATACGTGTGATGAGCACTCGACGACACATAATAAGCACCACCGAGCTGAGAGACAGAGAGAGACGCGTTTCTTTTATTTTACTTTACCTTTTCTTTCTTCTTCGTGCAGCTACATGCGCGCGTAGGAGAAAAGAGGGAGGGTACGGGGAGGAAAGTAGCCGACGAGGAAGCGACAGGCTGCTGCTGCTGCTGCGTGTATTTATATACGCGAAGAAAAGACTTACTTTATTGCTGGCTCAAGTGGGCTTACGCGGTGATTTGCGTTTGATTTTTTTTTTTTTTTTTGCTTTGCTTCTTCTTTCTTTCTACTACTGCCACTGCCGCTGCTGCTGTGGCTGTGGCTGCTGCTGCTTCTGTCGATGATGAATGAATGGGGCGTGACGTAACTAACTTATATATTCTTCCTCATATTTCCTTCTCTCCAATGTGTGTTGTATACACGCAACGACTTTTAATTCGCTTTTTCTGCATTAACTTCTTGATGAAATGGTTTTTCTCTCCCCGGTACATAATCGTCTCACTCGTTTGTATACAATTTAAAAGTTTCATGCAGCATTTATTTATAATTTAGCATTCGTTGCCGTTTTGCGAAATCATAGAGCGAAAAATAACTAATTCTCTCTCTCAAGATCAAAACACAGTCGATTGAACTCGCCACGCACACAGAGGATACGTATATAAAGGCAGCCCTTGCGGAATAGAAAATGCTGCATCAGCAGTGAAAATCGCGTAACTCGCGCCGAGGAGAGAGAGAGAGAGAGAGAGAGACTCGTCGTCGGGGACATGATGCCTCGGGTGCGTGAAATTGGAGCAATCCAAAGAGAGAGAGAGAGAGGCCTCGACGGCATATCGAACACCGTATAAAATCATATCTACTTAGGGTCAGTAGTTATATCCGCTTTTAGTGTAAGAAAAGAAGAAGATATAGAAAGAAAGAAAGTATAAGAACTCGCAGAAAGAAAGAGAGTCGTAAAAATTTATAAATTGGAAAACATTCGCATGCGCGGCGGCGCTGGGTTTATTAAGCGAGAAATCGAAAATTTTTTACCGTGAGCTTATGTCGGCGGCGGCGCGTTGATAAGGACACGCAGAAGTTTTGACAAAAAAATTGAAGTCGTTCCGCATAGCGTATGATGGTTGAAAGCTTACAGTGAGTGAGAGGGGGAGGCTAGGCCAGTAGCACCGCGTAAATATATCGATGCGCGAGCGGGGGTGAGATTCCGATTGACGTCGAGGGCTCACGGGGTGAAGTTTTAGGAATATTCGCAGCAGAAGTCGTAAGTTCGGGTAAGAAGCCTCGAGAGCTTTTTAAAGCGTTACAGAATTTGTAGCTTTAGGTTTTTTTTTCCATATCTGATCGATATATAAATATCGGTAGAAACGATCGCTGCTCGACTCCGCCCCTCCAGCAAAAAAAAAGTATATTATACACATATAAAACGCGATCGAGTTCGAATTAACCCAAATGAAATGCATCGTATGTAGCGTGTGTTACGTGGACGCATGGAAAATATTACACACAGAAGAAGTAAATTGATAAGCGAGTAGTAGTCCTCGGGGGAACTGACTCTGTGCCTTTTCAATCAAGAAAAAAGGAAGTTTTTATGCAATGTATGCGCCCGGGCTGATTGTGTCCGCGTCCAGAACAAGCTGCGCCGATATAGTCCATCTTTTTTTCTATATATGTATTCATTTTTTTGTTGCTTCCCTTCATTTGCGTCACGCGCGAGCTCCACTACTATATACACGTGTGTAGCAGTAGTAGCCAGCGGCGCTGTAAACGTTAGTTCCCTAGATTCGTATATACTGTACGCTATAATATAGTTTTCCTCTCTTTCGTTCGGGGGGG
>CACVKI010144931.1:0-56557 GCA_902732785.1 Trichogramma evanescens
ATATAAGGCATGTTCCGAAAATAAGGCGTATACGTTTTTTTTACAAAAAAAAAAAATATAAGGCATGGCATATTTTCGGTAGAACACGGTATATACCTTGTACTTATTAATAAATTATATATACAATGTATATATATTATAAATACCTTATAATATAAGATATATATAGATTATAAGCAATAATATATAGATGATTATAATCCATCAAACTTATTTTATATTTCTTGCATTTTTAAAAATTCTAACAAAACTCTGACCATATTATGACTAACCGATCGAGCGTTAGTGAGTGAGGTATTTCGCTAGTCGTATATTATCCTTGAATGGAGCTATTTCTCTCGCCCGTTCCGAGCTATTATTTCTTAATCAAATAATTTATCAAGTTAAAGTTTAATTTAAACAAATTTTTGTTTCTATAATTATTTGTTGTAAGAAAAAATTTTTATGGTAAGTTTCAGAAATTATGAAATAATTTTATTTTAACGCTAATTTTATTATGAATCTAATGAAAGAAAATATTTCCTTATTTTTGAACAGATACATTCTCAATAATGGCAGAAAGGAACACCGTTACCCTAGATTTAGAACCAATTTATGATAACTTTAAAAATTATCATGTTATAAATTACATTAGCTCAGGAAAGTTTGGATCAGTTTGGAGCGTGGAGAATAACTTTTCCGAGAAAATTGCGTTGAAGAGAATCGTGGTACTGTGCAAAAGAGTAAAAGAGTTGAAAGAAATGTTTAATTTTATAACTTATATACAGTATGTGTAATACTGTTTATTAGACGTTTTTTTTTCGTATCTTCGCTCTAACCCCTTAAAATCTCATCTTTTGACAGTCCACTGATAATATGTAATAATAATAATTTGATTGTAGCTCAACAAAAACAAGTAAACTGGAAATTGAAAGAGAAATTATTGACGCAAAAAATTTGAGTCATCCGAATATTATTCAATTTATAGAGTTTTGGATAGAGAGAACTTCGATTCGTCAGATATATCTGTTTGAACAATTTTTTAAAGTTAAAGAAAAAAGCCAAGAACGCTTGAACAACTTTAGAAAATAAATTCAAACAAAATATTCCCCAACTGATTCTTCTGATGACTCTGAAAAGTACGTTTATTATCTGAAATTTGGACTCGCAGACTCGTGTTTATTTAATTGGCTCGAAAATAATGAAAGAAGGCGATACCACTCAATGGTGGAATGGTTATATTTCAGATTTATGATGCTATTGAATTCATGCATCTTAAAGGGTGGATTCATCGGGACTTGATGGTAATTATTTTCACTCGCAAAATAATTGTAAATCTACATAAATCAGAGATAATAAAATTTGTTTATTTCAGCCCCAAAATATACTTATCAAGAATGAAATAATGAAATTGGCAGATTTTGGCCTTGTAGTCAGAATAGAAGAAGCTAATAAAAAACATGAAGTAGGAACAAAGTACTATATGGCTCCAGAAATGAAAGATTTTTCTAAAAAATACAACTGCAAAGTAGATGTATGGTCTTTAGGTATTGTACTGGTTGAGCTTATGACTCCATTTCATCATAATGCACATAGAGAAAATATACTAAAGAATCTCCAAAAGTTAATGTATCCGCCTGAGCTGAAGAAAGAACGTCCTCAAGTGGTAAAATTAATATTTATTCCTCATAATATAATGGTCAAGCAAAGTAAAGATCGTATTTTTTAATCATATATTCATTATGGTTTGTTTAAGCAAAACGTCGTAGAAAAATTATTAAGCTCTAACCCCAAAGAGCGACCTAGTTATAATGTAGTAAAACAATTGCTGCCCTTGAACAAACGAAACGACGTCGAATTTGTCCTTAAGTCTAAAACAGAGAAGAGGTAGAAAAAAAGCCCGATTATGCCATTCAAGACAATTCTAATTCATAAAAGTGTAACTTTCGGTTTTTTTTGACAAGGTCAAGTAAATATCTCTAAAATGAGCTCTTCTATAAATTGATAAATAAATATTTTGTACATTAAATTTTAATTTAAAAAAAGATGAACAAGGAGTACTTTTCTTTTACGAAAAGCTCATTTTAGAAATTTTTGCTGTAATTCGTGCAAGAAAATCGAAACTTTGCATTGTTATGAATGAAAATTATTTTAATTGGAAAAATCGGTGTAATCGAAAGATTTAAAGTAAATGTACATATTAACTTATATGTACTTATTTTTGAAGACTATAAAAAAATACATATATTACACTAGTAATATACTAGTGTACTATCGAAGTAAACTTTTTTTAAAGTAAGTTTATATATTTTAGATACATATTATTAATACGCAATAATACAATTCATTCAACATGCTACAGAAGTGTAATAAAGTATCATTGACCGAGTAGTTATTTTATAATAATTAATTTAAGTGCCATATTTATTAGGGTGGTCCTTATTTCCCAAAGTGTTCGGATCCTTGCTCCCACCCCTTAATTTCTAAAGGTATTTGATTATTTTAACATTACATGGGAAAAAGAAAAAGAGATAATCCAGAATCGGATGAAGCAGAAGATACAGAAACAATACCGTTTTTAAGTGAAACAGTGATATCCAGATTCTAGCTAAACTCGATAAAATTGAAAATAAAGAGGAAAAATCTAATGTAAAAACGAATGAGCCACCGAAAAAGTCTGGCAATCACTTTGTTGCGAAACTCATGATGATGAGTCGATTGCCTCGTACCGATGTACTAATTCCCTGAAGAATAGTCTTCTTCTAGCGGGTACGGGTTTTCCTTGGCGCTGCATCACCTGGCGGCCGAGTCAGAAGCTTCCGATTGTAGAAGTAGAGAAAGGGAGCGAATTGATTAGTTGATCAAGTTCAGTAATGAAAGCAGATTGTCCTAGGTCAAACTCTCAGCTCGTTCGGTACAAGTCCGAGCACGAGAGTCGATTTGCTCTGGCAGCTGCCGAGAGACGACTGCTCTCTGTCGGCCAAAGGCTCACTACAATTTTTTGTACTACATAAAACAAACGCACAGGGGCAGCGAGCAGCATTGGCAGAACAGCCGATCTGGATGTCAAGGCTTAAAATGTATCCAAATACGCCATGGATATGAGAGGGAGTATAACCGCTATTAACATTTAGTTTCTCTGATTAACGAAAAGAAGTATGAAAATTAGTTATCAAATTCAGAGCATGAGAAACTTAGAAACTTAAGCTTGTGCTTATATAAGGGTTGGGGTGAAGGTTAACGGAAATACGAAGATTCTCGAAAGAATTTTTTGTTAAAAAACACCCAAATCGTACCGATAGAACCACCTTAAAAATCGTTCAAAAAATACTTGTAATTTTTTCAGATGTTTTTTAAAATTCTGAAAATAATCTACACGTACACAATTTATCACTTTGTATTCATTGCTTTTGAACAAAAGACTTCTTTTTTAACTTGAAATATTTTTTTTAAAATTATTTCTCTCAAACATTTTTTTTATACTTTTCTAGATAAAAAGGATGTATACTAGTTTTGACCAAAACTACCTAAAAAAAAAGGAAACACTCTTGTAATAATAAATCTATACAGATTTTTTAACAAGCACAAAAACATTCGTGAGAGGGATATCTATGATAATGACACTATGATAGAAATATTCAAGTATGGGATGCGGAGGTTTACCGGGAAAGCTATAAAAAGTGCAGCATTTATACTAGTACCCAGAAGAATAGTCTTGCGCGTACGGGTTTTTCGTTGGCGCTGCGCCACCTGGCGGTCTTGTGAGAAGCTTCCGATTGCAGATAAATTTCTTTAACTTTAACTCATTATGTTGAATCAATGTTTTAATTTTGAAAAAATCAATAAACTTTTGGAGGAAAATGAAGTGCATTATTAATTTTAAAGCTCATAAAATGTCGAGCCCCCTTTAGCGTTCGCTCTAAATTCCGCAAGCTGTATTACTACGCGATTCAACTTTTAAACTATTTAAAACTGTTTAGAACATCAATCAAATTTTCATACAAGGACGAATTATCGTTTTTTTCACAGTTTCGTTTCCGCGAACGCATTATTAACAACATCGACATAATAAAGAATCATCGTGTCTTACACACGCGCGGCAAATAATCGAATCGTAATCGAACACCTCGAAAAAAGATGCAAACGTATATCGTTACCTAAAACTCTGTATACCATGTCATACGACGTAATACGCGCATAATACGTTGCAGCGCGGGTAACAATGATAGCTATACGCGATACGAGCTGCGGGACACATTTCGCGGGCGCGCGCGAAACTCACGGGGCCGCCTCGCTCATCGAAATGAAATACCTGACGTGTAAGTTATATTATTCGGAGCATCGATATCCAATGGCCTGTCCGTCTATGGGTAACAACAACGTCGCAGGATAAAGGAAAGAGAAGAGACATGCCTTGTACAGTATAGGAAGAGAAGCCTCGCTCTTGCTTTGCTGTAGTCTACTTCTACTCCGCTCGAAAGACAAACAAAGTAAAGGTATACTATGTAGTGTGTATACGGTATCTAGATATATATATGCGATTGCAGCTCGGCCCCTGGTGCAGGGCAAGGCGCGCGGCAACGCATGAGCATTGAGCAGCAGCGGCAGCGCCGCGAGGCCGAGATGCTGCTGCTGCTCCGACTCCGACTTGTGCCAGTCAGTAGCGCCTACATCATGGAAAAGTGAACGTCGCCGCTGCTGCTCTCGGCCGCAACGACGCAACAACCGTCTCCAGCTCTCGCGGAGTTCCGTGTCTGCTGCGCTGTTGTCTATATACACATACACAAAGCTTGATATAATTCGCGTGTGCTGCACAGCACAACACGCACGCTACGAATCTCGAAACAATATATACGCGTTGCGTTTGTGTTTGTGTGCGTGAGTGTGGATATTTATACACATCACGCGCCGCGCACCGTAAATAAAGTCGGAGAGAATTCCTCTTTTTTTTTCCTCGTTTGCATTTTTGAGTAATAAAAAAAATAGGTATATACGCTTCTTTTTATCGGAGCAGCGTGAGTGCGTGAGTGAGCGTGAACGAGCGTGAGCCCGTTATCTGCTGCTGCTAGGCTACTGCTGCCAGTGTCAAATGTGCTCGTACGTACGACATGTGAAGAATCTCGCGGGCCTTCCGTGTTTTGACAAAAACGTGCGAGGAGGCCCATTGAATGCTGTAGCTACGGCAGCTGCTGCTGCTACGATGAAGTGTCATCGTGAGATCGAAACAATAATAAACTGCGCTTGATCCTATACTCGAGCACAACAAACGCACGCAGCATAATATAGCGTCGAGCGTCTCTTTTTCTCTCGACTCTCTTTCTCTCTCTCTCTCTCTCGCTCTCTCTCTCTGTCTGTCTGTCTCAAGTTGCAAGTGTACAATTTTGCTATATATAAAATGCTGCCGATATCGCTGCTGCTGCTTCTCATCTCGTTCGTCATTTTTCAAGCTGACGCCTCGAAATGCTACCCCGATTATTGTCGCACAGTGGTGAGTATGCAACGTACAATACCATACACACACACACATAAACGTATACACATACAAACAAGGTGTCCAGTTGTGCTGCATGGGGAGTTTACCTGCAAAATAAGCGCAGCAGCAGCTCCGTCTCTTTCTCTCTTTACTCGCTGAGCTGCTGCTCTCTCTCTGCACTTATTGTGGGTACCTTTATTCCGCGAAGTTAGTATATACCTGCCTATACCACTATAGTACACAAGTCCGCGATGCATTGCACTGCACGGAGCAGCGGCACACGGAGCTGCTGCTGCTGCTGCTGCTCTCGGCGTGTTTTCATTTGGGTCAGCGACTCTTTAAAAGAGGACGCTTTTGCACGGAGAGTACACACACACACACACACAAATACATGCATATATATGGCATACATGTATACAGTTCGTGTTTACTCAGAGGGCTCGTGCATGCTCATAGGTATACATATAGCCTGCTCTTTCTATCTCTCGACTCCGCCGCGGAATCATGACCAAGAGCCGTAAATTCAAAAAGTATATAACTCTTTTTACACTCTTCATCTTTTCTTCTTCTTGCTTTTTTTTTTGCAGAAAAACTTTGAATTCACGCCCCAAGATGTGTGTCTCATAGAAAAGGTTCAGAGAGGACAAGGTAACATTTCTCTAAGATACTGATGTTTTGACACATTGTGGAGCTGGTGAATTTTTATTCATAGTAAATTTAAATTTTTCTTTGTTTCAGACTGCTTGGAGAAGAGATTTGATCTGATGAGCCATGTACCACCTAATTCCGATAGGATCGTCGAGGTGTTTCTCACAGCTTATATTAAAGATTTTGGAGGAGTCAATCCAAAGGCAACCGCATTGAATTTAACCATTGATAATGTTGATTTTGCTGGTAAGTCAGTCAATGAACAAAATTTGAATAGAATATATATTTACATGATTGAATTTGTATTTTGTAGGACTGACAACACGTTTTCAAGGGCTTGGTGATGAGTCTGCGACATCAGCTTGTCGTCATGCTGAGTTTCACCACAATGTCACACAATTTCCACTGACAGATTTTCATGTATCATGCCCATTCTCTAATTATTCATTTGAAATGGTTTCCTATCGGTTGGAGTATGCTATTTATAATGGCACATACGAGTACAGCAGAAAACTATTATTCTTGGTTCCTGATCATAGATTTCTTGGTAATTTGAATTTTCATACATTCAAAACTTAGTTAAAATGAAATGGATAACCAAAGTTTTAATTTTTCAGAAACTGCTACAGAAAATAATAATCTTACACTATTCTCTCCATTCATTTATACTGATGTTTCTGAAGAAACTTCTGTAGGTTTATACATACAACCCATATCACGTAAATATAATGTAACACAATATAAAGTTTGGGCTATCAACCGAGGAACTAATCATACACAAGTAGTAGTACTTGAAGATTCTGGTAAAAATCATCATATCCATCATAAATTCATTATGGGAGATGGAGAAAATGTTATTCATGTAGCAGCTCTTCACCCTACATGTCCAGATAATGGTTGTAGAAATACTACATCCCCTGTTATAAATATACGTAAGTAATAAATACTACCTATAGATAAACTAATTTACATTATTTTTAACGAAATCAATTACTTTATTTCAGTTCCACCTCCCGGTCGTTTGTATATCATGATTATAAGTGTTGTTTGGATCCCACCTGTGATATTGTATCTTATTCTTCGATATTTTCAATATATTAAAAAACGAGGTAAATTGACTATACTGATAATGAAGTGCTTTGTTATGATACATGAAATAACGATGAAAAATTTTATTTTAGAATTTTTACTTGCACAAGCAAGAAAACCTAAGTGCCTTTTGGTTTATTCACCGACTCATATGGCTCACGTAAATGTAATGTTAGATCTGGCGCGTTACTTAAAATGCTGCAATATCGACGCAATGATCGATAATGAAGACATCCCGTGTAGTGAACACAAGGTAAAATATAAGCAGGAAAAAATTGAAATTACTGTCCAACAAAAATTCAAATATCGTTTCTTTTTGTCAGGATCCTTATCTTTGGTGTAATGAATCTTACGCCAGGGCCGATATAATAATCATAGCAGCATCACCTGATACAGGTCGAATAGCACCGATTATGTATCGCAACTTGGACAAACACGTCATGGCTTTGCTGAAAGAAAACTTTTGTAGAGGAAATAAAAAATATTATGCCTTACAGTTTCCGTATTGTAAGTCGGACGATATTCCGAAAGAAGCGCGAAATTTCAAGCAATTTTCCATGCCAGAAGATTTAGACAAATTAGTTAGGACCATTCATCAGAATGATTATATAAATTACTTCAGAGCCTGGGACAGGGATTTTGTTGATTCTATCCAGATAGCGTCTATGCAAATGTATATAAGCGAAAGAAGCACACCCAGTACTGAAGAAAATGGTAATAAGGACTTTCTTTGCTAAATTTGAATATCTTTTGTTTCATAGTACAAAAGTGACGTTCGTTTCATTTTTTCAGACGATTTTCTCTTGCCAAATGATAAAGATAAGACTGTCGTTGAAATAAAAGCTGTTATCGAGACACAGGGTGAAAAGAAATCACCGCCAATCATTCGAAGCGCGCCAAAAATGTTCAAAACAGATATAGAGGAGTTGAATTTGCTGGGCGAGAGCAACGACGGCGACATTGAGACTCAAAGTTTCAACGCACAAGCCGGCGGCTCCAAATTTTGTATTGACACATTAAATTTGTAGATTTTTAACGATGCACAGTTTGAAAAACTGCTTTTGTATAAGATTTTTACTTTTATATATATTTAGTAACGTAAGCGAAGAAAGAACAATTGAATGAGAACAGAATTTTATTTATTTCTGTAATAAAAAGAAAAGCAAAGAAACGTACGATTTGATTTAACCGCGATGAAACATTTATTCTCGTTATTCCGACTTCTCATCTATATACAATTTATCTTAACAACAGTAACGCGTTTAATTATGAATGAAGATTAAATAAACATCTGCACATTATGATATTTGAAACCGATTGACATCGGCAAACATATAATACACAATGTTTATCGGGAAGATCTTCGCGAACTCGTCGTTCTGGTCCTCGTCTCGTTTTCCTGTTGCTGCGTCTCAAACTTCTCTTGCTCCACTGTTGTTGAGACGACTCGACGAGCTCTCCTGTTGCCCAACTCGAGCAGATCGTCGACGATGAACTGCACCAGGTAGACGTAAATCGTGAACACGCACATGTGCACGACTCCTATTATTATTTCGTCGCCTCGGATCGGTGGATCCTTGTACGCCATTTCGGAGTCTTTAAAATCTTCGTCGGAATCTGGACAATTGATTAACTTTATATCGAACTCGGTTTAATAACGCGTTCTTTTCGTTTTTTTAAACTTGCCTGTAAAATTGACCGTTATGGACTCCGGAGTCCGTGCGTGCGCGTCGTGTATCGCGTTGTTGTGTCTGTACCTGCGAGACGCTCGGCCGAATCGTCGGCCTTGTAAAAGTATAGTTACAAATTATCGGAGCAAAATATTATGGAAGCTCACAGCTGACCCCGATCGTAAATCATAATATTTTGACTCTTGTTTTTGTGTTTACCTGTCGTTTGGCGCCAAATAGTTGGCAGTGCGCGTCGGCCATATTTCGTAAGCAACGGCGAGCGAGCAACCGTCGCTGCAGTGCAGAGTGCAGCGATCGTCTCCCGCCCTTTCGCGAGTCGAGACGAAAAAAAAGCCTCGAACAAAAGGACAAAGAAGAAAGTCGCGCGTGTGCGGGTGTTATTTACAATTGTTGTATCGTTAAAAAAAGCACATTTATTTTTCATCCAAAAGTTGTACAATCGAAAAACGTGAAATAAAGTGAGACATCATCGAATCGACACAAAGAAGATGATTATTTACAAAGCGCATACAAGTGTTCGGGGCATCGTCGTCGCGGTCGTAAGCCGCGCGCGGCCACCTCGAGTGCAGTATCGACACATTCGAGTAAGCATTAAGAATACAAACTAAATCCATTGTTTTTTTTTACGAAAAAATGTACAATATCGTGTTCTGTCTTGGCGAACGAAATTATTCAAAAAAATGTACAGTAATGCCATTACGTTCTGTAACGTATTTGATATAATAAGCTAAAAACTTAAAGCTACGCGCGTATATTTACAATTATCAAATCACAGAACGAATTCAACAAATCATATGTACAGCATTGATGTAGTCGACACGATCGATCGATGAAAATGGGTTACTTTTTTTTTTATAACGTACACAATGTGGAAGAAAACTTATGTTAATTTGATTATAATTCTAACATTTCTTATTCGTCTATTCCAGTCCTTTCCGCGATTACAAATTGAATTGCCACTTTTTCGCTACGATGATTTCTTTAATTTTTCATTTATTATTAAAAATATCGTTTATTTTTCTTTATCTTTGAAAAATTGAGAAAGAATACGCGGGAGAGCGATAAAAAAAACAAAATTCAAGTCTTTGGTTAAACGCCTCGACAATCGACTCTTTTCTCTTCGTTCTACGATCATCTATATAGCTGATTGTCACGATGTACGAAAAAAATACCCATAACACGAGTTAAAAATACGAACCCTGCATTTTTTTCATTAAACATCAAACAATGGAATGTCCTGCGGTGGGGAGGGATATAAAGTATGCGGGGGTAGGCTGGCTATAGGACAAAAATCGCGAGCTCATCATTCCACTTACTACATCGTTATTTTACTTAAATATTAACATCGAAGACATGGTTTTAATCTATTTTTTTAAACATACATTTATATTAATAAAGTATAAATGACGATAGATCATCATGCGAGAGCTCCCGCCACACCGTATGAATTTCTTCCCGGAGCTTCGTAGATGTATTACATAAAGATTTTATAACGATACGTTTGACTAGGCTGTTTGTGGAACTTTTTCTTTTTATCTCTCTATTCAATTAAACGATTTTTTATACATCGTGAAAGCTCGTGTGTCACATCGATTACCTTGTTTTACACAATCGCAAGCACATTTTCATTATTATTATTTTTCTCTATAAACTACATGGTTGCTACATAGACTATATGGTAGTTATAAAATTTTTTTTCATCCGCATCAACGCTACATCGAATATTGTAATTTCCGTTAAGGCTTGATTCATTATTTTTTATAATTATGATATAACTCCTATGCGCTGCACGACCGATTTTACTTAAATTTTTAAGACACTTTAATTTTTTTCCCCATCTAAGAATTTAATACATCCAATCACCCATTCACGCTTAAGCTCCGATTTCCGAGCCGCCCCCGAACGACATGAGCAGACTCTCGGCCTCGGCCAGTTTCATCTTGGCTCCTCCGTTGTCGGCAGCAGTCGTCGTCGAGCTCGCCGCTACTGCATTGGCCGCGGCGGTCCCGGACTGCATGTCGATGTACGACTGCGGCCTACCACCAGCCTGAAGACGATCGTCGTCGTCGTCGTCGTCCGGCGACGGTCCCGTCGGCGTCGTCGTCGACTCGTTCTCGCTGCTGCTCGCCACGCTGCGATTTCTCAGTCTTATCGGGCTCTCGTAGTGGCGCTGATAGGCCTCCTGGGCCGACTCGTTCACGTAGTTCGATCTCGACGGATGACGAAGACGATGATCCACCTGCCACAGATCCTCGAGTTTGTCGACCTTGTCGCACTTGGACGACAGTTGCTGTTGCTTCAAATGGTGCTGACTAGCCAGAGGTTTGTTCAGATAATTGACGGCCGTGTCCTTGTCCGACTCGTCGGCCCCCACGACGACCAGTCCGTTGAAGTCGCGCTTGATCGAGTCGCTGTTGTTGCTGCTGCGACTGCTGCAGCTGCCATTGCCCCCAGCGATCACGGTCGAGGCAGCCGAGGCGGCCACCGATCTCGGGATCTTTCTTGGCTGCTCGTACTCGCCGCTGCTGCTTGCCGTGCTTCGCGGACTGTCGAGCGGATTCAGCGACGTGAAGTAGGCCTGATTGTGCACCATTCGCGGCTGCGCCAGCTGCAGATAGTCCGCGGCGGCCTCCAGCATACCCTCCCAGACGAGGGCCAGCTCCTTGAAGGACGGCCGCAGGCCCGGCTCGTCGTGCCAGCAAGATGTCATCAGTTTGTAGCTATAAGCGCAGAGAAAAAAATATGTGTTAATTATTTTTTTCCTACTCGTTTTTGTTTTAATGTTTCAATGCGTCGAGGAGACGCGTTATAATACGCGTTACTTTTATATATTAAAATTCCTAAGCGCAAGTTCGAGGACTTAGCGCGTGGAGAAGCGCGACCTCTTTTTTTTTTACAACAACTGCGGAATTTTTTTGAATGGAATTCGCGTAATGGAATTGCACGTGGCGCGGAAGAAAACTCCCGCAGCTCCGTCGCGAATGGAAATGAAAAAAACGAGGACGTCGCGGCGTTTCGAGTTTCTTCATCTTTTTTCCTTTTTTTTTTTGCTTTTTCTATATGTTTAGGATTGCGAAAAACGAGCGAGCTTCAAGTAGTTACGCTCGACACTCGGTCAGACTGTGTAGTGCAATTTCGAATGCACGTGGATGAGATATTCGAGATGAGTATAATGGAACGAGTCGATTAAACAATTTGTTCATCGTAATTTGGAACTAAAAATAGATCTACCAATAATTTTTGAAGCTTTGAGTTATTGCAACTCGTTGTCAAAAAATTTGAAGTAGTGATACTACTTTTCAAGAACGTACGAGAACCAAGATGAAAATGAAATTTTTCGAGCACGTTTTTCGAGACGTCTGAGGAAAAATGTTGTAAGACACGAGTGCGTTTCTCCTGGGGTTTTCCGCAGACATCAACGAATTTCGTACTAGACGTGCTGGAAAAACTTCATTTCCACCCGTGCTTCGAGCGTGTAACTTGGAAAAATTGTTCATGTATCTCATTTTAGAGGCAAAATTGAATTTTCCTATGCTCTTCGTATCGACACTTTATCAATGTACAAATTGTTTGAGAAATCAAAATAGTTCGAAAAAAATAAAATAAAAATTGAATTAAAAGCAGTAACTCACAGCTGCGTGGAGCAATTGGCCGGCCTGTCCATGCGGTAGCCGGACTTGAGCAAATTGTAGAGATTGTGCACGTCGACGCCGGGATAGGGCGAGGCCCCCAGCGTTATCAGCTCCCACAGCAGAATCCCAAAGCTCCAGACGTCGGATTTGCTCGTGTAGACGTGATCCGCCAGCGATTCCGGTGCCATCCATTTCACCGGCACTGTAACGTCGTCGTCGTCGTCGGTGAGATCAGAGAATTAACACGAACGAAAAAAAAAAAGATACGAACTAAAGTTATCGGCATTGAGTATATAGTTGCAGGCCTAGTTCTCAAACGTCGTTACGCGGGCGTGAGAAACTTTCATCGATACATATACGTTTGTATAAAATATCGATTTTATCGAGTTTTCGGAGCATAAAGAGCCCCATCGCTTGATTGACAAACGCGGGCTAGTTATAACTTTTATATCATACCTATATAGGTAAAATAAAGTCACCGAAAACAATGTGTGTTGCTGCATTAAAAATATATATACGTTACCTCTGCCTTTGCTGCGCTTCAAGTAAGCGTCGTCCTCGTAAATATCTCGAGTCAGGCCGAAGTCGGATATTTTGCACTGCCGGCCCGCCGCCAGCAGCACGTTTCTCGCCGCTAAATCCCGATGTACCAGCTGTGCGAAGAAAAAAAGAAATACAGGATTGCATGATTTTACATCGAGAGACAGAAAAATCGTTCTATTTCTTTTTTTTTTTTTGTCCGTATACCTTGACGTCGGCGAGATAAGCCATGCCCTTGCTAATTTGCCAGGCAAAGGAGATGATGTCGCGCGGCGTGATGGACTCGTTGCTGCTCGTGAGCGACGTCTCGTCCATAGTCGTCATCGTCGTCGTCCCCATCAGGCCGTTGTTCGACGAGGACGATAAGAGCTGCTGCGACATGGCGCAGGGCAATCTGCCGTCCGTGTCCAAGTGTCGACTCTTGCGCAAGTAATTTCTGCAAGATTCGCAATTTAGTTTCTTCCTTTCCATTTGCTTTATATAAATATTCAGAAATACACACAATGCAGGAAGTAGTTTTAAGTGTTACGAAACGCGCGCGAAATTATCAAGAGGGATATCTTAAGATGGAAATATTTTAATAAAGGGGTGTACGCGCTGACTGGAGCTTCATAATTGTGGAAATTTGCTGGCCAGAACGTGGCATAAAAGCGTGCGAGAAGGAAAGGAATTGTATATATAGGTGTGCTGCTGCCGTTGCTGTTGCTGGTCATGGAATGCGCCACGACTCCGACGACGATCTGTCGTGTCCCGTCGGCCGCTTATTTGCATGCATATTAGTTGTTTCCCTTTCGCCCACGTTTACACGCGCACACATTCACTCGTAGCAGACGGGGATGATACATCTGCTCGTTTTTTTTCTCTCTTTTCATTCGTTTAAAGTCTAAAAGTGTCACGCAAAAAAAGCAGAAAAACGCCACGTATACACTTTCTCTCTCTTTTCTTTCTTTCTTTCTCACCTTAGCGATCCGTACTCGGCGAACTCGATGATGAGATAGACCGGGCCGCTGGCCCCGGTGCAGGCCCCCAGCAGCCTGATCACGTTGGGATGCTTGACGTCCTTCAGTAGCTCGTACTCGGAGAGCAGATCGGCCAGCTCGCCGCTGTTGGCGCACTCCTTGAGGGTCTTGACGGCCACCGTCTGGACGCCCGGCTGACCCGCGATGTCGTGGGCCTTGGCGCGCAGCACCCGGCCGAACTCGCCCTCGCCGAGCACCTGCTCGATCTGCAGCCTGGCACGTGGAAATTCCCACTTGGGGTCGGTCTGTCGGGGTGGGAGAAACAGCAACAAGTTTTAGAAATGATAATTTTCGTTTATAAATGATGATGATATTTTAGAGTGAAATTTATTCATGTGCTGCTGGTACCTTATCATTAATAGACTTGTTTTTACGATTATATTAAAATTATTAAGCGCATTTTAAATGGCATTAAAACGACAATTTTATTGTTTCCAAAAATTTAGATTAGTTTTCCACTTTTAATGTGATAGTGCCACTCTAAGTCTCCACCGCTAGATGGCGAGTACCCTTAATTCTACAAATCTGCAAGTGGCAAAATCAAAGTAACTGCATATAACTCAAGGCACTGGCTAGTAATTCTATGATATACTTAAAATTGATGCAAATGTATAGAAACATACATAGAAGTATAGGTACATTTGAAATACAAAAAGTAGGCAAAAATTTAATTTTTCTAAACGCATGTGAACCTATCTTATTAAAGACGGAGTAAATAAGAAAGTATTACAAAAAAGTCAAATATGTTCAAAGTTTGTGGATTTAATAATGTGACAAAATCCTCTGTGGAATCAAATCATTATTGTAAGTTTCTGAACTAATTTGAATTATTTGATGGTATTCGAGATATACTTTCTAGACTAAAAAGACTCGAACTTACATAATTTTTTCATTGAATAGTAAAAATTAAAAAGTAATATTTTATTTTGTATTGTTTTCAATGTATAGAAAAAAGCACCGATGCGTCTTTTATATAATATGATAATGTACATATAAATGCCTATAAGAATAAATCGATGTAACATTGAAAAGCACTTTACCATCGTGCCCGAGCAACGGTGGCGACTACTCGATTTATCGGAATATAGGTTGTAACATTTCTGCGCAAAGCAAGCGAATATATAGAATAATAACTAAGGGGTGCTATACTACTGCCGCTGCGAGAACTCTGATGCATTGAATTATGCTTTTTCCGCACACCCTGGGGGTATGTGCCGCCGCAGCCTTATATACGTACGAGTTTTTTTCACTCTCTCGCTCGCTTGTGCTCTCCTCTCACGTATATAAACTGTATACATATAGCTCTTGAGGCTTGACCGTTTTTCAAAACGTCTCGGGCGCGGGAGCCCCGGCTCGGTTTAGGTGTGAAAGAAACATAATCATGTAAAGAACAAGAAGAAGCGAGAAGAAGGAAGAAAATAAAAAAGGGAACGAAATTGGACGTATGCGACTCTAGCTCACGCAGGACACGTATATCATCGTATAATACGGCGAAAGAGAGCAGTATAAATACGTGTGAAAATATACATTATTACGGATTAAAGTCGGTCGCCCGACGCGGCGCATATCAAAGTATTTATATGCGCTTTTATATCTAGAATATATCCTCTGTCTCTCGAACCCGCGCGAAAGTCAAACAGAATACGGTATTTATCCTTGCGGCATATGATACCTCGTGATAAGATTTTATATACTGTTGTGTACATAACGCAGAAAGCGTCTTGATGATATTATATGTGTACACAAACACTCGCACACACTTACCGTGAGACTCTTGGGTGGCATTAGCGAGCGATTGATTGCAGTCATGGAATCTAGGCCAATCAGCAGACCATTGCCTCCTACGCTCGAGTCCGCCGCGGCTCCTCGCTCGACGTAGTCCTGCGGCAGTATGCCGAGGCCGTGAGCGTCTGTGTCGCTGCTGCCCCGGCGCATGCAGCCGCCCCCGTTGCGTCGCGACACTTTCGACACGATTCTGGAAAGGAGGAAGTAGAAATTAAATTTTTTTTTTTTTCATTTTTATGCATTTTACATTTTGTATATTTGCGCGTGATCTATAGTTTTTTTCGTTTATTTACGTTGTTTCGTTTTACGGGGCTATAAAAGCAAAGCGGGGGTATTATGTGTATCAAGCGCTTTACAATCATTTATTAATCAAAGCTCGAGCGAGGACGCGTGGGAGACTCTTTCGTCGCAGAAACACACAGAAGATAATGTAACATCACGACTCACACACACATACACACACACACACACACACACACACACACACACACACACCGGCTTACGTATATCATCACTCACGTAGCACACTGGGTTACGAAAAGGTGGGGGTGGGTAGTTGAAAAACACATACGCGCGCGCGCTTCGGCTAATCGCGCGCATTATCTGACGTTTACACAGTGGAGCAAAAAAAAAAAAGGAAAAAAAAGATAGAAGAGTAAAAAGCCCAGAAGCTGTTGTACATACACGTATACGCGATATGTATACGTGTATATATATCTCATAGTATACGGAGCACAGGTATGAGAGCTCGCCGCTCCGCATTCGTTGCATTCAGGTTATGCATACATGCCGGGCGCGT
Organism: Trichogramma evanescens; assembly: GCA_902732785.1. NCBI lineage: Eukaryota > Metazoa > Arthropoda > Insecta > Hymenoptera > Trichogrammatidae > Trichogramma > Trichogramma evanescens. The sequence goes on from CACVKI010144931.1 coordinate 16,656, forward strand.
GCATATTTCCCGCGTCTATTTCTCTCTCTCTCTCTCTCTCTCTTCTGCTACGTACGCCTCTTGGCATGTTGCAAAAAAGAGAAAGAAAGAGAAAAAATAAAATATCACCCGTGCTTGCAGAAAAAAAAACAACAAAAATAATGCGGAGAAAAAACCCAGTCGAGCTTGCGACGAGAAAATTAAACTGCACGCCGAAAAAAAAGAGCCGATACACGCGCTTTTCGTTAAAAGCTCCGCGTACGCTCGAGCTTGTGTACCGAGCGACGAAGTGCGCAACGATAATAACTCTGTATAATTCGTAAAATACAAAAAAAGAGCACAGGTTAAAATTGGAGCTTTCACGATTTGTATGAATTAGTTCTTATTTTTGAGCTTTATTACGACGCGATGACTTACCTCGTTCTCCAGAAGCAGAAAATGGCCATGAAGCTGACGAAGGCGAACGAGCATGCCACCGAGACCCCGATCAGGCACGAAGTGCCACACGTGTTACCTGCGGCTGGAATGAATTACATAATGTTATATATATATATATATATATATATATGTCATCTTAGATATAATATATACTTTCCGCGGAAATTGGCTTTTCGAGCACAACAACAACAACAACAGCGGAGGCGAAGCAATCAAAACATCGAGCGTAATTATATTTCAACGACAATTTGCCGCCGTTATAAATTCAATCGTAAACGTCGTTATGTCGCGTTGAAAGTTTTCCAATTTACGAATGTATATAAGCGTTGGCTCGAATTACCCTCTATATTTAGCTGCGCGATACTTATGTACCAACACTTCCAATAACCGATAATAAAAATAATATACAATTATAGGACTCGCGAGTCTATTTATACGAACTCACCTTGCTGAACGTCGACGGTCGTCGGTTTGTCTCGTCCCTGCTGCTGCTGTTGATCCTTTTTCGCGGAGCGAGCGAGCGAGTTCTCGCCCGACATGGGCATGTCGCGAAAGCTCGAGCCGCAGGTGCATATGAGAAAGTCCTCGCACCAGCAGGTGCCGAAGCCGCGCTTGATGCCGCGGCCGGCCTTGTTCACCTCGGCGAAGCGCAATTCGGCTACGGGGAAGAGGGACAAAAATGAGTAAAAAACGATACATATTTACTAGCGTGTATTGCTCGTTCAAGCTCTAGTTCTCGGTTGTTGAGAGATTTTTTAATAAATGTTAAAAATATAAATGTCTAAAATAGTACTTTAACTTATACAATTATTTTCACTTTGCCATTTGCAGATTTACCGATAAAAGTACTCGCCATCTAGTGGCGGCGGCTGGCTTTAATTACGGTTGCACTTTTATGAATTTTCGATCAACTAATGTAGTAGACTTCTTTTCACCACGATCAAAAAATAAATTAATCTTTGCTCACTCTCGATGGCGCAGTCCTGGGGGCAGATGCGCAGATCGAGATACTCGAGCTCGTCGCACACGTTGTCCGGGCAGTATTTGAGATTGGCCGAGCAGGTCTCGTACTTTTCCGTCATGGTGCTGCTCGCCTGGCCGTTGCCGTTGGAGCGCCAGGCGCAGCCGCTCGTCGTTGTCGTCGTCCCGTTGACTTGGCTCGTCGAATTGACAGCGGGATTGCTGAAATTGCCGCCGGCCGCGACGCCGCAGCGTCCCTGGCACTCCTGGGCCGTCTTGGCGTTGGCGCACGAGCGTCCGTTCGCGGGATTCTGCTTGCAAGCGTCCGTCAGATCGACGATTTTCAGCGACAGTATCGCGTAAGAGGATGGCTTCGCCTCGTTGGGCGCTTTCCACTCGATTCTCAAACTGATTGGGAAATTTGAAATTGATAATGAGTTCGTAATAGACAGAATCCGTGCTCTGACTTATACCATTATTTTGACTTTGCCACTTGCAGATTTACAGAATCAAAATACTCGCCATCTAGTGGTAAAAGCTTTAATCCGCATTGAAAGCTATCGAAAACTAATTTAAACTTTTTGAAACAGTTAAATTGTCATTTAAATTGTCATTTTCAAGTCATTAAAAATTAACTTTATATTTTTAATATAATTTTGATAGAAAAATCGTTAAAATCGACCAATAAATGGCATCGTACTTTGAAACATTTTGAATTTTCTGATCAAAAAACCACGACCAATGTTCAGCATCTCTATCGGTGAGCTACATATCACATCATGCATTAAGACACATCCTTACTTGATCGCATTGGAGATGGCAGCCAGCGCCTGGGGATCGGCCACGTAAACGATGCCGCCCTTGCTCGTGACGTTGAATGCCTTGGGGCCGCGCAGGCTGAACTGCACCGCCGCCGTCTCTCTCTGGGCCAGCAGCGGCTGAGTTATCCTGTAGTACTGGCCGGAGTAGCGCGACACCAGTATCGTCTCCTGCGGATAAACGATCGCCGCCGCCGCCGCCGCCCCCGGCTTCTTCGACGCGGTCAGCGCCGACAGTCCGTCGGGATGATTGGACGGGGCCGTCGTCGACGTGTAATGCTGCGGTCCCATCAGCGACAGCGTGATGTTGATCTGTACAGGGTATAAGAACGAATTTCATTGTGTACAGTTTTGGGCGAAGGGGATGGAAAATTGGTAGAGAATTATAAGGCAGGAAAAGCAGGAAAATGGATTTAGCTGCACGCGACACGTGCAGGACGACGCGAGGCTGCGCCTTTTCTTCCGGCTGATCGATCCGCAATGCCGCGGAAAAATAAGAAAAAGAGAGAAAGAGAAGAAAAGCGACTGAATCGCAATGTATCCCCAACGTATACGTTTATAGTAGGCCTCTTTAAAATCCTCATCGCTCTCTCTCTCTCTCTCTTTCTGTCTGAAATATAGTGAGGGACATTGAATCTAGATCAAATTTGAAATATGCAATAGATAAAACATTATGACAGAATGAAATTCGACTTTCCAATTAGGCATCAATATCCTGAAGTAACGGACTTTCCGTTTCGTTATTAAATAATTACGTTGTCTAAATCACTTGCGTGATGTCATAATTTGTGCACGATTCGCCACCTATACATGAAGCTTCATACTATATCATTTCGATCCTACTGTAATGTGTATCCCCAACGCGTTCACTTACACAAGCCTCTTTAAAATCCTCTTTTCTCTTTTTCTCTTCGTTATGGCGAAAAAAAAAGAAAGAAAGAGGAAGAAAATAGTAAATAACTTTGCGGCTACGCGGCTATATAGTATCGCAGTCAAGATAAAGAAAATATACATATTTTTTTTCTCGAATGAAAAAAAATGAGGGAAAAACGTCGCGCGCGATCCGTGACGAGCTACTTCCTCTCTCATCTCTCTCTCTTTTTCTCTATATATCGTGGCGTCTATTGTCATTATTGCTCTCTAGAACCGCGGAGAGCGGCAGAGATGAACAAAAAAGAAGAAGAAAAAATGTAATACCGCGCTGAATGCGTCAAGGCTAGATTTTCTATAGGCATTTTTAACGAGGATTTTAGTATCTAAAACTTTTCACTCACTCTCTCTCTCTCTCTTTCTAGCTTTTTTCTTCGACTAGCGCCAGCAAAGCCGATGCGCGACTTTTTTTCTTCCACTTCCTCCTCTCTCTCTTTCTCTCTCTCTCTCGACCATTGGCTGAGGGTTCGTACGCGCGGCTTATACTTTTGCGAAAAGTTTTTCCCGAACCCCGCGCGCACTATTATACACATATAAACCCTCTTGTGTACGTGTGCCTATGCGTGCGCCATTATAAGTATCAGAGGAAACGTATTGCTCGTATGTATAAAAACAACGGCGCCCGATATTTTTCTTAATTAACGCGCCGCCGTTGCGGCCTCCTCGTCGTTATATCGGGGAATTTTTTTTTTATTGAGGATGCAATCGATGCATTATTATTCGCATCCGCGCGTCGGGTATATATAATACGAGGCGTGGCTCGTCGTCGAATCGCCCGAAACGCGGGCGGCAATTAATTTCCGGGGCCGCTAATGAATTTCTACGAATGTAGCTGTGCGCACGAGCAAACAATCGCGAGGAAAAAAAAGGGCCAATATCTTACCGTGTTATTGCCGTAGCCGGGAAGCAAGGATACGTCGGTGACTTGGAGTATCACGTGGTACGGCGATTTCGGCAGCAGCGTCGTCTTCGAGTACAGTCCTGTGTATAAATCAATGCAGCGACGATCGATAAATGGTTTATTTTTTTGAATGGCAAAAGTTTATAGCTGGCAATGAGAAAACTCACTTGCGAAAATCGCCGTGGACGGCGGCATCTTCGGATGATCGACCGACATGGTGTTCCAGACCAAGTTCAGGGCGTTGTGGTGGTCCTCGAGCAGCCTAATGTCGTAGGTGTTGGTGCTCACGTCGTCGGCGTCCTTGAAAATCAAATCCTGCTCGTCCAGTCTGTCACCCTGAAAACGAGACATCCGCACAATTTATTATTGTTTTTTACTCGCATTTCAATGTTGGATCATTTCGAAACGATCGAGAATGATGTAGAGCTTGATCGAGAATGATTGGAGCTTTACGAGGCTGTGTTTATCCAGCTCATTCGTAACACATCAGAACCAGCCCACGATCCCATCAATCTCGCGCACTGTTACGCGAGCGCAATTACGTGATTTATAACGAGAAAATCTCAAGAGTCGAGTTATATAGGTTGTGCCGACGACGGTGTATATAAACCCCGTATAAACGTTTTCCCTACAGATTCCGCGCGCCGTCGTCCCGATTAAAGAGCGAATTCAGCTCGGCAAACGCCCCACAATACGTATCGTTACGCGTACGTCTCTTCCAGCAAGTGCTTACCCTACATATGTCTCCGAACATCTTATATATCGTTCTTTGCGTCTCTTTGGGTATTTTAGAGCACCTCGTCTTACAATCAATATTTACGAAGTCGAAGGAAAAGGAAAATTGCCGCGCGCGGCCAAAACGTCGAGTAATACATATAATAAAGTGGGAGAGGAGCCAAAATTCCGACTAATGAGAAGCGTCGCGCAGCGATAAAGATTGCGCTGCAGCATGCCGTTAAGTACGGACCGATGATGATGCTTCAATCATTTCGCCGTCCGTTTTTTTTTCTCGTCGATTCTTCTTTACGTTTTCCCCTAAAGTAGAGTCACTCTCGAGCTAATGAAGGCGCAATCATCGAAAGTTTGGCACGTCGCACGACGACCGACGTCTTTCCAATTGCTCTCAGCTCGCGAGCGGTGCCAGATCGTAACAAGTTCGAGCGCGAAATAAACCTCTCCGTGGATGTTGGCCACGCGCGCGCGAAAAAAAGCTCGCTTCATAGCGTATACTTAGCTGTACAAAGAGAGAGAGACTACTGCATAGCCGAGCGTGTGATATATATATATATACGGATCGAAAAAAAATGGGCGTGTACACATAAAGAGTGAGTATGAAATAGAGAGAGAGAGAGGGAGAAAAAGAGATATTTTTCTCGCTCGTGCGCCTCCTCATCCACGTGCAGAGTTTAATCAGGATCAGACTGTGCTTTCTTCCTATGTCTTTATGTTTCTCTCGCGCCGCTGACGTTTTGCGCGTGGCAGTTCTCTCTCGTTCTCTCTGTGCTTTTTTTATCAAACTCGTCCGCGCGGAGAGCACGCGAGGTTATACAAACGCCGTCTGATGTATACACAAACACCAAGACGTTTCGCGCGCAAATGCCATACATATATAACAATAATCACGCGTCGTTTAGCTCGTTTATCAATCAACCGAGCTCTTTCTCTCGCTATTTTTCGAAAGCTATATGATCTTACCTGCAAAAAGTCCTTGAGGTAGATGTGCACGCTCGTGTTGGTCTGCGACACGGGCGGATTGTCGTTCTCGTCGAGCACGTCCACGTGCAGGACCTTCTCGCGCGTGTACTGTATGCCCGTCGTCTCGTCCCAGATGACGCAGCGCACCTCGCAGGACGAGCGCGGGCCCGTGCCGCGGGGCTTGTCCCAGCTGTCGCGGTCCAGCGAGGCGTTGGCCCAGAGCCGGTCGTTCGACAGGTGGAAGAATTCGGTGCCTTGGAGGAGAAGACAACATCGAGATGAATACATGCGATCGCGCAGATTTTATTATTTTGATCTTTTTTTTTTTTTTGTTTTACCATTCAACAAGTCGTACTCGGGCTTGAAGAATTGAGGACAGAGCGTCTGGTAGAAGCTCGGGCCCAGCGTGCCGAGCATCGTCGTCGGCTGATTCTCGTAAATTCGGTACCTGGACGAGTTCCAAAAGCATATGTCCTGCGTAACGGGTGAAAAAAAAAACAGAAGAAAGAGAGCAGCGAATGAATCGTGCGCACGAGAAACAATAGTAATAATTTTTGAACGCTCGCGCGAGCGTACACCGCCGAAATTAATTACCTGCACGTAATCGGTGCAATTGATTTTGCCGTTCTTCACGTACTGGGGAAGAACTTTTATCTCCAGGAAGGCCTCGGCGCCGGCTTTGCCCGTCGCTTGGACGACTATGGTTTCCGAGCTCCCTGCGAATCGAAATATATGAATGATCGATCGATCTTGTGTACGATGTGAAATGCATCGCTTGAAAAATATTAAATCTCATGACAGAAACGTTCGATTGGCATCTGAATGAAGCGAGTCAGCGTAACATCTCATCGTTTCACTTGTTGTTATCCTTTTATTCATATATAACGTTTCAAAGCTGCTAAATCACTTGCGTGAAGTTATAATTACACACGCTCGCCACCTATGCGTGAAGCTTCGTACTAACGTTCCGATCCCAGCGTCACTCTGTTATTGCGATTATTATCAATCGTTCTTTATTGCCACTCACCTCTTCTGGGAGCGTCGAGCAGAACGACGCTGCCGTTCACCAGAGCCGCGGACTTGTCCTTCAGCGGCAAAATTTGATAGGTCGCCTCGACGGGCACCGACGAGTCGTTGTTCAACGTTCGGGCCGACAGCAGCACGATTCCCGATCCCAATTGACTCTTGCCCAGGCTCGGCACTCTTATGCTCAGATCCGATTGCGGAAAGTACAGCGCTGAAACGAGAGAAAATAAGAGAGTGAGGGTTGAGAAAAAAAGTTATCAATTTTTTTGTCGACGACGATGACGACGTAACGCGGAGGATATCGTAAAATTAAACGGAGCGTTTGCTCGGAAAAAAACCTTTAAAAAAAGAAGAAGAAGAAGAAGCGAATACACGCATCCCTATGATACACGTACGCGTCCGATCTAATTTCAGTAAATGTTTCCTCGCGGCAGCTCGTGCCGCCGTCAACGACGCGCAGACGCGCACAAAAGGGGCTGGTGAATATTTGCGGATGAGGAGGATACGAGCGTCGTACAGCGAAAAATAAACGGCAGCATGAGCGCGTCTATACGTCATGCGGTTGTATACGCGCGAAGGATCGCGAGCTTTTTTGCATTATATCGTGTGTATTTACACATGCAAACTACGCGCAAGTTTCCACCCTTTATTCTCCGTCGTTGCCTTTACCGGCAGCTCCCTATTTTTGTGTTTAAGGAAATCCAGGACATCGATGAAAATGTGTGTGTGTGTGTGCGCGCGCGCCTACAGCGTGTATGCGAAAAATGACATGCGTCGCGTTCGAGAAAAAAGCAAGGTCATACGCGAGCTCGCTCGTTTGACATTTTGTACAAAGGATTCTTTTTTGCTTATGCAGAGCTACGTCGCTTTCTTATATACGCGTATACTCGAGCGGCGTCTTCGCGTGCCAAACGTGATTATTTTGTTTATTATCGATCATTTCCGAGATCGAAGAAAAAAGCATATGGTCAGAGTTGAATGATTTGAAAGTTGTGTTTTTTTGTCTTTTCGTATGTTATATTTAAAAATCCTTTCTTGAAAAAGTGATGATCTTATCGCATCATCGGGATGAAAGAGTTGTGATTGGATATTGGAATTTTCGCTTACACATACGGACCGTAATATCTACACACGGGACATATCTACCGTAATGGAACGAGAATTGTAAAATAATAACTCCATCATTTGATATGAGATATACTTTTTATCGGGCGAGCTAAATTATCACTTTCTATAGGGAACGATATGAAATAGGTTCTTAGATATAGGTACAAAGGCAATTAAATTAACAAATTAAAACAAACAATTACATTTTTAATTTTATTTAACATTTTATTGTTCTTCAAAAAATTCAAGGTCGTTTATGAAAAATACCATTCAAAATTACCTATTATTAATATGTGAATGTAGACTTCCATCCAAATGCCTCCGCACAAATCTAATTCTGCTAGAGTTTGCTAGGGTCATGTAATATATTTACGTGACGTTTCAGGTTATTCTTTTATCCAAACATGATTTGTGACAAATTTCACATTCAAAGGGCTTGCTATGATCATGTACTAATCTTATGTGCTTATTGAGGTCACTCTTGTATCCAAATGATTTGTAAACATTTCACATTCGAATGGTTTGCTGCGATTATGAACTGCATTGATGTGAGCTTGGAGGGTCCCTTTGTGTCCAAATGATTTGTGGCAAATCTCACATTCGAAGGGTTTGTTCTGATCATGTACTGCACTTATATGTTTACTAATGTAACTTTTGTATCCAAATGATTTGTGACACATCTCACACTCGAAGGGTTTGCTCCGATTATGTACTGTATTTATGTGTCTTTTAAGGGTACTTTTTCCCCCAAAAGATTTATGACAAATATCACATTCAAAGGGTTTGATCCGATCATGTATTACATTTATGTGTTTCTTGAGGCCATCGCTATATCCAAATGAATTATGACAAATATCACATTCAAAGGGTTTGCTACGAACATGTACTGCATTTACGTGAATTTTAAGATGATGTTTATAGCCGAATGACTTGTGACAAATGTCACATTCGAAGGCTTTAATGCAATCATGTACTGAACTTATGTGTTTATTGAAGTTACCCTTCACTGAAAATGATCTTTGACAAATAGCACATTCAAAGGGTTTGCTACGAACATGTACTGCATTTACGTGAATTTTAAGATGATGTTTATAGCCAAATGACTTGTGACAAATGTCACACTCGAAGGGTTTGCTACAATTATGTACTGTCATAACATGATTTTTGAGTTCGCTCTGGAATCCGAAAGATTTATGACAAATATTACAACTTTCAATGGGTTTGATCCGATTATGCACTGTACTTATGTGCCTGTTGAGGTGGCTTTTATCTCCAAATGATTTATGACAAATCTGACATTCAAAGGGTTTGATACGATCATGCACTGCTTTTATGTGAGATTTTAAGTTAAATTTATATCCAAATGATTTATGACAATAGTCACATTTATGTGGTCCATTGCTTCTGTGTGATGTTTTGATGGATCTTTTTACTCTCGCTTTTTCTCCTACTCGAAATTGACATTTATCATCGTAATCGATTTCTTTTTCTATCAAAGTTATCGCATCTTTATCTTTCAAATTATTTGTCTGAATTTGGTTTTCTATTTTCACATTACGTTGATAATTTTGATATTCAGTTTTGCATATTGTTGTCGATAAAGGCGTCTGTTCAAGCTTAACACCTTTGCACTCAAAATCAATCAATATTTTTTGATTTATGTCATTTATCTGATTTTCATTTTTTGTTTTCACATAAGGTTGATAATTTTGACATTCAGTTTTGCATATTGTTGACGATAAAGGCTTCTGTTCAAGCTTAACACCTTTACACTCCAAATCAATCAATATCTTCTGATTTATGTCATTTATCTGATTTTCATTTTCTATTTTCACGTTAGGTTGATAATTTTGATGCTCAGTTTGGCAGATGGTGGCTGATGAAGACTTCAGTTCAGTTTCAACCCCTTTGCACTCACAATCTACGATTATTTTTTCATTTAACTTTTCCTGTGACGCCTTAACTTCATTCATGTTATTTTCCTAAAATTAAAGTTGTGTAAAAATTGCGGATAATGGAAAAATTGAATATTATTCGAATCATTATTAAACTTACGTTTAATTTTTCCAAGTCTTTTACTTGGCGAAAGTCAACCGAATCGAAATTACAATCGTCATCTACACCTGGCCAATTATCATGCGGCTCCTCCTTCATCACGAGGAATAATCAAGTTTTATTAAGCGAACTTTTGGAAAAAATATGGCACGAACTAAAAAAGTAATACCAAATTGTATCTTCTTTGCTGTTTACTCTCTTGATTACTGTGTAAAATAATCACTGTGAATTTTCACGACACACGTTGAGAAAATATTCGAGGTTAAGTGCGTAGAGTAGGCAACACTGTACCTCGATATCACCAATTTGTAAACACTTGCTTACTACAGTAATTCAGCTCCTCGCTAGCGATTGGACTCTACTCGTAGGACCGCAAGGAGGACCCGCTATTATGATAGCTTCCTCGCGATGTTTCCCTCTCCACCGTCTACTAGCCATTCGCAGTTAGGCACTCGCTTGTCATCAAAGCTACACCGACATTGCGATGAAAAGATGTCATTCATTCAGGCGCTGATTTCACTGCATGTAGGTGATATTTCCGGATAAATATTTTGACACAAAAGAGAAGTACATTTCTAAACTCCTATACAGTACATGATTGTATCACACACGTGATGTTATGAATATTCAATGCCACTTAGTTAGTGAAGCTGCAGGTGATAGTAAAATAATCACGGCGATAGCGTCGATAATTTTACAAAATATACCTCTCTTCCTTTATTTTTCTTAACATATTTTTTATCACTATTTTTTACTCTTAAAAAGGTGTTGTCTTGATTGCGTCTTCGAAATAAACGGGTTGTGATTATTGGTTGAATTTAGGTAAATGACGTGCGAGGCATTTAGAGCAAATTTTTAAATTCTCGATAACGTAATCGAGTATAAGTACGGGTATAAGCTGAGTGCGCGCGCTAAAAGGTGGCCAGCATACATATAAGTAATTGTAAGAAGACATGTGCGCGTGTTTGTGTATCGATTGATCGAACGTTCAGAGAAAAACTCGATACTCCTCTCTGTCTCTCTCCCCTTGGCCCGATCTCGATGATGAATATTCTCCAGATGTATCTTGTGTGCGCGTATGTGTACATAAGACACGTGTGCATATGCCGTATCGCAGAAGGAACATTGCAAAAGTGTATATACATCTATCGAGACTCTCTCTCTCTTGAAATTCGTATGTAGGAGCACTTCAACATCGAGGCCTGAAGTGTTATAAGCTGGGCCTCGCCCTTCCCTATTGTATTTATACCATATGTAATATCGAAAACACATCGCGAGAGCAAATGTGCGTCTGTACGCGCGTCTTCGTAACAATGTTTTTCAGACGCAAGAGCCTGCGTACAGATCGGCATTATATGTGTACATTCTGCACTCGAGAGTTGAATAAACTCGAGCAAGATACTATAACGATCGATTTCGAGAAATTATAATTCCACTTTGCTGAGCGCGCGCGAATTAGATTAAATTGCAAAAACGGATGCACACACGACGGGCGTTTCTCATCGGGGATGTATATAGCAATCCTCGCAACCAATCCTTTTTTTTTCTCTTTCTCTCTCTAGCGCACTATAATAGTTATTACATCCGCAGGTTGGATATACGTGAGGGCGACCTGTCGCTCGCGAGAGCTCTTAAAAAGAAAAAAAAAAGTCCGCGTGTCAAGGAGAACGTATACACATACATTTACGAACGTTATAATGTTATGTACCGCGCGGCACCCACAGGCTTGATCGATATTATCAAGGTGCTTAATTTCAATCAGCGAGAGGCAGAGACCAAAGGTTAAGTTCTTACATATATGCGACACGACTTATATATGTGTGTACGCCCGCCTTTGGTTTCTCGTTTTTTACGACCCGTTGTACGACGATACACGACTTTTTTTTACGATAATGGGGCGGGCAACAGGGATACAGCAGGATACCTTTGCAGGTTCGTTTAGGCATGCGTTGTTTTCTCCTTCCCCTTTGTATTTTACTACCGACGTAGGTGTAAATCGGGTTCGCGTATGCTCGAGCTTTAAGGGATTTCTTTTTTTTTCGGTTTCGTTCTTTACGAGCTTGCAGCGATAATCGTTTACTCATTTTGCGTTTATGTATAGTAGCGCAATGTAAACATTCCGAATGATTTTAAAACCATCCTTTTAACGTGTACAAAGTAAAAAAAAAATTCTTAGTAACTACACATTTCTGCTGTAATACAAATGTACTCGATGTAGCAGCCCACGGCCGCGAGTACTCTATATAATTGTATTTACCTCGGGCCGCCGGAGCACATTTTAATTAAGAAGCGCGCGGATATATGTAATGTTATATTGCAAATAAATGTATATACGCGACTTTCAACGGTAACTTGACAGAATGAAAAAGTATATATCTCGTCTATCGTATGCGAATGTTAAAAACACGAATTGTTAATTAGTGAGAAATCTCCAAAAATAATAACTTCGGCGGAGCATTTACATGTAATTACGCGTTGTTAATGTAATCAATGTGATTTTAAATAAAACAGCAACGATGAGCTTTTCTACGTGTACAATATAAAAGCTCCACGACGCGCGAGATCAAAATTAACATCGCCCACGACGATCTCGTACAACACGATTTCGTGAATTATAATACACTTGCGGCTGCGGCCACAGTGTGCTCCAAAACGTATATAGCGCGGCCAATCGATTCCGAGCGGTTGGCTCCTTTCGCAGCTAATAAAATCGCTATTATACAAAAACTCGCTCACCCGTGAAATCGCGCGTCCCCTTCCCCTACCTTCCTCATTCTTCCGCAGTCGCTGTAAGGACCCGCTGGCGCGCGCGCGAGGACCTTAATTGCCTCGGCCAGGTCCATTATAATATCTACATTTTATTGCGTTACGATAGAAAAGTTCAAAGCTTTCGGATTGAAAATTTTACCTGTATCATTGCGTAATCAATGCGACGAATATTATTGCGTATATATTGTACACCGGTTGTCGAGAGATCGAGGAAAAAAACCGCAACGAGCCCACATGTATTATATTATTGCGCTAAATATAAAGCGTGTAAAAGTGCGGTTTGGTTCAAAAAAAGAAGAAGAGAGAGAGAGAGAAAAGAATACGAGATACAAGCCTACATGCAAGCGAGTCGCATTCTCTGCGCCATATATATTCGGAAACCCTACTGCAGTAGTACAACGTATGTATGTGTATTGTATTGCATCGTCCTCGTGGGTATATATGTGTGCGGGCGAGGACGAGGAGGGAGACGACGACGCGCGCGAGAAAACAAGTGACACACAGACACAGACACACGCAAGTACACATATACACACGAAGGGGGAAAAACGATACGCGGCGTCAAAAGGGCAGCCGTAGAAAGGATCCTTTCTGATCCTGAGACGAGAATACTAATACAAGTATACGCAGGCTCTGCAAATGAAAATATACGCTGCGTACGAAGTGTATCTGCAGACGTACCGTCGCATCTTCGTATATCTGAGAGAGTTTAATTAACTACGCTCGGCGAATTGGGCCGATATCCAGTGACAATTACGCTTGATTTGATTCTTTCTTTTTTTTTGTTGCATTGACGCGTCTTTGTTTACACGCAACACTCGAAACGACGTCTCTTTCATATAGTATAATTATAGTGATAAATCGGGACGAGCTTGCCTCGTGACGGTCACACTCGAGTTTGACTCCGAAAAATATATATCATTATATTCTCTAATATGTGTGGGGGCACGTGCATTTTGCTCTCGCTCTCTCTCCTAAACGTGCGCCGCGCGGCACATGTAAACACGATATTTACTCAAGGCGAAAACAAAAGGGCAATCCCTTACTGTATAGGCTGTACACAACACAACACTCGTCCAATAGTCACTCGATGTTTGCACCGAAAATAGACCCGCACCGACGGCGCAGCCTAAGTTTACGTACTTCTACTACTACGACGAAGCGATGACGATGTCGAATGGATATTTATAGATAGGCGTGTATATACCTACACGACACGCGACCTTTGCACACTTCTTCGCGCGCGTCAATGAGTTTGCATGCGTGCATGCGCGATGTGCTCGGTTTGACAGATACACGCGCGAGAGTCGATCTTTCATTGTATTTAATTATAAGTCATGTCGGCTAGCTGACTCGTTAGCTGCACGACGAGTGCGGGTGTACGGGGATTAATTTTATATACCTGTATAATGAACTTGCCAAAACGAATACATCACAAGTGTATAATATATAGTCGAGTTTCGAATGCCGCATATATATCGCGTAAAATATGTCAACCAAGCCGGAGGATATCCCTTAGTTTGGGTCGCTCGATTATTAACGTTATGCCAAATAACTGCGTGCGGTCGCGGCGTTTCTGTATGCGCCTGCTGCATCCAAAAGTTATGGTGTACATGGCCATGTAAATTGTTCGCGCGCACGCGGCAAACTTCGATGCAAGCCAGACACGCGTATTTAATTATTAATTGAGGCTTTTTGAGTTAACGATTTCGACGAGTTCGAAATAATACGAGCGCTACGCGCCTCGCGATGCAATTGGTACTCTTGCAAGTGTGATAATGAAAATTTACGAATTTTGGCGCTAGAAATTCCTGATTGGAATGATTAATAATGGCAATAAGATCAAAAAATTTCAATTCGCAAGGTTTTAAAATACATCACAATTAATTTTCCTGTTAAAATTATGTTAAAAATATTTAGCGCATTTTAAATGACAACGATGATTTAATCGCTTACAAATTTTAGTCAAGTTTTCGACCAAATGCGAAAATATCAATTTAAGGTCTCTCCGCTTGATGGCAAAATCAAAATAATAGTATAAGTAGTAGAAGCATAGTGAGGTTTTTCAATGATTAATCTACGATTATAAAAAAACGTTCAAAGTATGTTACGATAAAAAAAACGCAAATAGTCTAAGTGGTCAGACACATGTAATCATCCAAAATAAATTAAGTGCACTCGAAGAATAAAGTATGTTTGAGTTGTAATAAGCACGAATTTTATAAAGCCAAAACATGGTCATAACAAAAAACGTGGATCATTATATGGCTATAAAATATTGAAAAAACGTTACACTTCTGATTAGAATGTGTTAATTTAACATCTCTTTCACGCTCAATAAAATTGTTAGTTGCTCGAAAACTAACCATAAAATATTGAGCATTTCTATCAGGCTCAGCTATTGTGTTTTATTTATTTGTTTTATTATTTTATTTTTTAATTTTTCGTACATACTTTAATAGCATTTAAAGGGTTATCTCAAAATGTCACGTGCGCCACTGCACTAGATCAATCATCGTTCTCACCTAATAATTAACGAAATTAGTCACCGATAACAGAGTGAACTTGCGCTTGATGGATTATAGATTTTCCTTCTAACCGAGCGACTACTCACGAATCGATGTAATACGCGTAGGCAGAAAAGTGAGCAAGAGACAGAGAGAGAGAGAGAAGTATGGGTACTTTGGTATGCACGTCGCATCGACTGCCTTGTAATTAGCGTTAAAGCCTGGAGAATCCGCGGTGGAAAATCAGGCCGAAACTTCCGACACCGAATATTATACTCGCAGGCAAAAATAAACGACGAAATGAAAATATAATTTTTTTCTTCTTCGCTTTGTCATGACCTCTCTAACGAGAGATACTTATCTCGATGAAATATGAGTCTTTGACGTGTTTTACATGTGTACATCGTGATGCTTGTATTATTTAAGCTAATTATTTTTTTTCCTCGTTAACAAAATGTTAGAGTCGAAATTTAAAGAACTAAAGTAAAATAAAATACGTTACATCGGTAGATTTTCATTTATTATTTAACATTCGCGACTCCGGCGCAGCAGTTTGCTTTGAAAAACCAACACATCGCGTTTCGTTGCAAAACACGCGCAAAACTAATGTTTGCCGGGTCGAGGTATCGAGTTTCGTATTTGCAAAATGTAACCTATTGCACGCCTATATATACGTAGTACACTTTAAAGCCGGAAAAGTTGACGAGTTAATTGGTAATTTACTTTATACGGAATCGAGGCGATCCGTATAATGTATTAATTGGCCGCATTGAGACGCGACGAAAAAAAAACACTTGAAAAGCTCGAAGATTTTGCAATTACAAGTATTGCGTAGCGCAAAAATTTTCCTGAAATTTTAATTGAATCAATCCGATCGATGACTGAAAATTACAGCTTGCGCGTTGAATGTAAGCGAAGTCATTATAATTTTGTTGAGAGTTTGAAAAGCATCAATTTTTCCTCGCGTGATACATAATACATCTCGAAGTTTTTCCGTGATACTCTCCTGTCGAGCGTTCGACTGAACGAGAAATAAAGATATTTATAAAACTCCTGGTTTTCAAAAAAGTAATCCAAATTTAAAGTTTCTAATCTGCTTTAACACTTGCAGAAAGTTACAATTGTGCGCATTCGCCACCTATATGTGAAGCTTCGTACTATCGTTACAATCTTAGCGCCACTCCGTCATTATGATCATTATTAATTGTCATTTTACACTCGGCTCTTTTGGGAGCGTCGAGTAAAATGATGCTACGGTCGACGATAGCGGCGGACTTGACTCTCGCGACCGATGCGCTTTTCCATTAGAGAGAGAAAGAGAGAAAGAGAGAGAGAGAGAGAAAATGAAGGCGCGGCGTTGATCTACTTTTTTAAATTTATCCTACATGCAGTCGCATTGTCGGTTATTATTATTTTTTTGCCGCGCAAATAACGTGGATTAACTATCAACATGCTATAATTAGCAGAAAAGTGTCCAATTTGAATGCCGTTTATAAAAAAATAATGAGCAGTGTTTGATCCTCGTCGAAAATCTGCTGACTCACGAAAAACGCGCCTACATATTATAGTAGAGCTTGATGCGCTTAGGAAAAACAAATACAGAGTCGATATCTCTCTCTCTCTCTCTCTCTCTCTCTCTCTCTCTCCCTGAAACGAGGGGAAAAAAGAAGGAAGAGTTTGTTTTCGCGCGTCACTCGCGCAGTTATATTATTAAAATTTATCAGCTCTCGTAAACGCCCCGTGAAAACAGTTACAAATGAAAAGCAAAGTTCAGAGAGCTTATCGATCATGTACATCTCTTTCTCGCTCCCATACCTCGTCGCAGTTATAATATAGTTACACACATATACAGCAGGAAACCCATACACGCGTAAAAACACGCGTATTTCGAGGCGGGTAAAATCGCTCTGCGATCGGTAAAAGTCATGCCTACGCGTAATACATGTAAGTGTTGTGTGTGTGCGTATTACGAGCGACAAAACGGATATTTAGATAAAGGTCCCGCTGCGTTATGCACACAATATATTACTATATTCGATTGTACGTAGTTTTTATCTCTCTTTCTCGTTTTCGAGGCGCTAAAAAAAAACCCGCATTTGAAATACATAGTTAATGTACAGCTACTAAACGTCACTTTCGCGCGACGATAGGCTGGATGACGTTGACGGTGACTCCGACGACGCAAAAGAAAAAGGAAAAACCGAAATAGGTCGAAAGGAAGTTTGCGTCGAGCTATAGAGCCGAAGTGCTTCGTGTGTACGTGCAGCATATAATGCGCTTGCAAGTTCTTCGCGCGAGCGTATACGTACCGATATAGCATAGAAAATGAGCTCGCCAACGACGACGACGACGACACACAGGCTTAATTAACATCTGCGGAAAAGTCACACACCGGTCACGTCACTTTAAATAATGTATTATAAATACATCTTGTTCGGCGGCTGGTGACCGCCGAGAGAGAGAGAAGACAATCATCGTCACGTGTGATATAAACGTGCGTCGCGAAGTGTCGATATTGCGGGATTTTATAATCCGAGCTTGGATAATATGTGGCGTATACATTTGTGTGGGATGTAAATTAGGCGTGATGCGATATAACGAGGAGCTTTGTTTCATCGCCGAGACTCTTGACGAATTGGGAATTACATCATACATCGTGGGTCCCTTTCTTTCGATGGTCTGCGCGGGGGGAGCCCGCGATTATCGTCTCGGTGTAAACATACTCTCTTCACACGTCCACACAGATAAGTGTCTCGAAAACAAGCCCGACAACAAACAACCAACGGTATTGATCAGAAATTCGTCGTCTGAGATTTGATCTTTTGTGTCTCTGTAATATAAGCCACATGCCTCGAGCTTACGGTGTACAGACAAGGACGCGAAAAACGAAAATTGACAAATTCTTACATATTTATCGTACGATCGAATCCGGGGGGAGATGTATACGCACAATAGGCGTTAAAATCGCCGCGTATACATAATTAACGAGTATCGAATTGACGCGCTGTATATATAGACTGCGGCGATTCGAAGGCTAATGAAACGCACAGACGACAAAAATATATATATGTCCTACGCACACCCGCATCTATGTATCGCGCGTATGTGCGTGAGCTTATGCGTCGTGTCCGATCGCGTGCCTATATATGCTCATGTATACAAGGATTGGCGGTGACGTTGAATTTTCGTCACGTACGCACAGCAGCAGCAGCAGCAGCAGCAGAGACGCCGAGACAATTGATTTTCTTTATAACGGTGCGCGCGTATATACACGCCCGTCTAATATAGCAAAAAGGTTCAGCACGCGTTTATATCTACAGCTGCTGTTGCTGCTGCGGCAAAAGTTGGTCGAAGCTTTCTTCGTTTTTTTTTTTTTTTACATTATAGAAATTTGCAACGCGAGGCGCAGAGCACGATTGCGCTCGCGCAGGTGAGTTTTAGACAACAATGATCACATACAGTGCAAAGTTTATTTTTGAACCCACATGTGTCCTACAATGCTAAACGTGTGTACGTATGTATAATGAAGAGTTGAACTGCTGCACGTAAAAGATAAGAACAATATCGCGTGTGTCTCGCAAGCCCACGTATTATTATGCATACATATATAGGCGCGCGCGGAGGCGAGCTTTTATCAAATTCGAAAGTCAAAAGTAAAAACTGCTCGTTCCTCTGCTCCTCTCCCACCCACCCTCCCTCTGCCCCGCGTGCTTTGTAGGCTCATAATATATACCTCTGAACTATATGTATACAACGTAATACACTTAGGCTACTGTTTGTGTGTGTTTGTGTGTGTGTGGCACTTTTGCATTGATAACGGAATGGCTCTCTCGCTCGCTCTCGCATCGGGGGCGAGCTTTTGTCTCTGCTCGACCGTCCAATGTTCGTAATGCCGGACTAAAAAGACGTCACGCTCGGACGCAGTAATGATGATACTGCGCCTCTTTTGACAGCCACAGCTCTATGTCTACATATGTATGTGCGCGTCTATATGTATATAATTACGTAAACGTCAAAGGTAATATATATATTATATAGGCAAATTGGTGTGGGCCGAGCAGCTGCCGCAACGAAACACACACACACACATACACATTTCGCATCATCCTTATAACGCAGTTATTATATTCGATACATAACGTCGTAATATTTGGTTGTGACCACGAACTAGACCGAAAGAACAGCACATCGATGTATATGTATGAGATTAATTGGATAATCCAGTTGTTCGAGCTTCGATGCCCTCTACTACCCGGCGCGGCCAATATTTGATACAATTTGGTCCTTCGATGCTACGCGAGTTCGGCGTCGATGGTCGTGTATAGTGGCTTTGTGATCCTCGCTACATACAACACTGCGGTTCGTCGCGCGGAATATATGAAATTCGCATTTCGAATTTAATAAGTGCAGCAGCGAGTCGCGCGTGCATATAGCCTTCCTCGCGTCGAGGATCTCGCGCGTAAACGCGACGTGTGGGCGTGTATGTATATACAGATCTATCTTCGTTTTACATGTTTCGAGTTTCGTCGCCCCCGTCGAATCTAATCAAAATATGTCATTGTTTTTGCACGCGTCATGTACTCGAGCATCCCAACTGTCGCTGTTCATTGCGCGCGCGGGGGGTACATACCTGTTTTTTCTTCTCTCTCTCGTATGCGCATCCGATCGCGTTACTTATACACATAGTCGCGAGCTGTCCTTGACCTCGCGGTACATACAAGGATCGATATAGAACATAATATAGAGAGTCATGCCCACATACGTATACACACACTCAAATATACATACATTATATACGCGTAATAAACTTTTTGAAATGCGCGCCACACACACCGACACACGATCATCGCGTGTGTGCAGTTGTGTTGTGTTGTTGCGTATAATACTACGTAAAAGCTCTGGGTATAAATTATGCATCTCAGCATCTCGCGAGCTTGATACATTAATTTCCTTTCACGCTTGGCGAGTCGTGAATTCCGCGAGTTTTTCAGGAGCCCTTTCATACACTAATACAGTGTATAAATCCGTCAATTGTATTATCGACGCTTTCTCCGTATAAATGCGCCCCAGGTCTCGTAAATTCGATCATAACACTCGGAAGAATCCATTATTACAAAGGAACTGCAACGTTCGAAGAGAGACAATGAGTTAAAAAAAAAAAAAGAAAAGAAGCTTGCAAGCTCGTCGTCGAGCGATCTTTTAATTTTACTCGTTCGCCACCGCATTAACATCTCACCACCACGTGCCGTCGCGTAGCGCACACGAAGTAGCTCGAATAAAGAAAATTGCACGATTTTCCAATCTTGCCGATATTTACGGCCCAAGTATTTGCGTCAAAAGATCTATCTCGCGGAAAGTTTTTGTGTTGTCTGCATAGTGCATGTGCAGCGGTAGGTGTATATATATAGCGTATATCTTTATTTTCCTAGAGTGTATACGCGCGTCGTGCAGTGCCTCGTGTGTCTCGTGATTTTTTTTCCCTCTCCCCCTTCCTCTCTCTCCGCAGGCCAAAGTATCGGAAGTCGTCTCTCCTTTTTCCAATCACTCTCGTTCGTGCGCATCACGAGAGTAAAAGGCCTATATAGCTGGGCGCGCGCGCGCGCGGTGTATCCTCTTTTCCTCATTTTTATCCAAGAGAGAGAGAGAATCGATCTCCCGTTTTTCCTCTCTACCTTTACCTATTTCTTTTTTTTTTCTACCTCTGCGCCGCCGCCGCCGCCGCCGCCACGACAATGTTGATGACGATACGCGCCCGGTCTATCAACACGCGATCGCTATAAGCTCGCCTCTGTTTACTCTACTCTCTCTGTCGATCTTGTATGAGGATAATAAAAAGGGATGCATGGGCGCGTTTCGCGCGTAACATTTTTTTTTCGCTATCTCTATCAAAGCGACGCGTAAATGATGATGCATCGAATTCTCATCTCTTTTTTTTTTTATTTATTTTTTTTTCATCCACCTGTACGTGCCGTCGACGCCGTGATGATATTTATCCGCGTAAACTTTGCGCGTCGAATCGATTTTAAGCTCGTAACAATAAACAGCATGCCCACGTAGATTTTTTTTTCCAACGCGCGAATAAACAAATTAACAAAACACGATTACACGATCGCTCGAGGTATACGTAAAAATATCTTTGCATCGATTTTCATCGATAAATGCAGCATTTATATTATTACGTTACAGCGCGTGTCCTTGAAAGTCTCGTTAGAAGCGCGCGCGCGTTCCTCAAAAGTTAAGCTAGCTCGCGCGCATGACATAATCAAATTTACGACTGCGAACGCAGTCGGAAAAACTCTTTGCATCTTTTATGACGTATTTGCATCGTGTATACGATGTATTCGCGTTTCGCTGAGTATGCGCATGTGTGCATGCTGGCCTTTTTACCTTCGAACTTACGAAGCAAGCGATTGAAAACTGGACGTAGAGCAAAGAAATATTTCGCATTTTTGCCGCTAATATTACACACAAAGGCGAAATATCATATCGCGAATTGAATTTAATTTAGAGAAACAGAGAGCTAGCCCTTTGTATATCATTCAGGTATGTTGGAATTAATAATTACGCTTGGCAGCGATCCGCCTTTGAAAAATTCGTGCCCTCCGATAATTACAAAATACATCTTTCTCTCTCACTCTCTACCGCTGTGCACACGTATATAAGCAACCGTTTTATACTTTGTCTAGAAAGATAGAAGAAACGCGAAAATGACTTGATACACACACGTGGCATATCCACGCATCGTTGTATATGCTAATGTAGAAATCGTTGAGCAAATATTTGCAAATATGTGTCTGTGTGTGTGTGTGTGTGTATACGCTTTTGCTTCGCGTGACTCGTCTCATAAAGTCCGTAATACGGACACGCCGCCGCCGCCACCCGCGTCCTTCCCATATGATATATCCACCAACGCGAACCCCGCGTTTATATACCAATAATAATAATACATATTAATACGCCGTGCGAGCAATGTTGGTTTTAAATAATTTTCCACGCTTAATTATTAAAAGCTCGCGTTTGCACATGCTACGCGCGTTAATGTATTAATACATCGCGATTCGGTGCACGCGGGAATAAATATAACATTTATAATATATTAAATGAAAGAAATTATTAAGTTGCAATTTGTGTAGCCGAGCGTCGGCACGCGCGATTAAGGTGTGTTTTTTTCTGTCCCTGTCGTCTCCATGCTATATCGTAGATTTGACTTGACACATCGTATATATATATGTAGAGAGTAATTTTAATGCGACGTGCTAATCATTTCACGCGTAAGTGTTATTGAGGTCGCGCGCCGCCGCGCATTTTCTCCTCCCCCTCCGCGAGCGATATCGCTCGAAGGAATTATATTGGAAATTCACGCTTGGATTGAGCTATTTAACAAATTGAATCGACGAGTTATTAATGAATTTTACTCTCTGGTGTATAATAACGTCCGTCTATCTATACATATATTGTATTTTATTATTGCCCGGGCTATTAACGAAGGAGAAAAGAAAGAGAGGGCTATATAAGGTATTGTTGTGCGATTCAAGCGCGCTAATTTCGCGAGTGAGCTTTCAAATAGGGCGAAGAAAAAAAAGAAGGCATATCTACAGAGTCGAGAGATTAATCGAGAGAGAAGCATTTTGCTCGTTGGTATCTACTTTTTTCTTTCCTTCCTTTTTTCGTTGTACAGTCGAAAAAAAAGCACTAACCCTGAATACGCACACGTTTGTACGAACGCTATAAATATTATATATATTTTATGAACAGTTCCCCGCGTACGTAGTAGCGTTAAGTAGACACGCGAAAAAAAGCTCGCGTGATGTGCTTCACAATATATATTCTAGACTTTGAGAAATTTTTTCATGGTGTACATTTATGCATGTGTAGGTACGCTTGTAAATGGGCGGCGCACTAGATGGGTTGTGAAAGTCAAAAGTTCAGAACTCGACGTTATTTATATACAAGGTGGAAAGAGAAGAAGATCGGAAGCGGTGACCACACTACACACTCGAGCTTTTCTGCGTCGTTCGTTCGCTCGCGCATATTCTTCTTTTCAAATTTATAATGCGTGAGTTTGTCGCGAAGAATCGAACGCGATGCAATAATGCAAATCGAATCGTGAATCATGGATGAGGGTAAACAGTAAATAATAAAGTTCAACCAAACGTGGCTTTTGTCGAGGAAGAAGAGCTTCTTGCGTTATTGCATCGAATTGGCCGCGAAATCGCTGAGAGCACGTCGACGGTGAAACACGACGCAGAATACACACGAATTTCGCGGGATATGGCATGATTCGATCGCTCAATCAAAAGCTCTCTTATTTGAGCTTGACCATGACTCAATTAGTCGAGTCGGCCCTTGGTCGTGCCTCGTTGCGAGCCCTGCATACTCAAAATCTCTTTTGTAATAGTTCTCGCGCTTGCACATCGTCCATAACGTAATACCGCGAAAATTAGAAGAGGCCGCGTATACGCAGTGAAATATATTTGAGTGAGATAACGGAGAAAAAAATGGTATAGCTTTTTCGATGCACCGCGACGGAGGAAAAAAATTACAAAAATAAAAAAAAAAACACAGCGAGCGTGAGTTTGTTACACTTCCGGTGGACGCGTGTGTGTGTCGCGCTAGAACGAAAACACTTGAATCAACGTGGAGCATTGTCCGGGACCCGCGCGCACCTCTCCGCACATACATCCAACTCTCTCGCCTCCTTTCTCTCTTATCGTTTATTGACTAATGGCGCAAAAAAAACTCGTGTGTACTCCTTACGTCGTACTCTCTCATCGCAAACCACAAAGACGACCCGAAAAATAAGCGCCTTGCTATATCGATAAACTTTTTTTTCTCTATTTCGTCGTCGAGATTTGTCACCAATCATAGATATAGGATTATTCACATGCGATTTATCATATACACAGGTAAACACTTTGTATGTATAGATAAACCGCGAGGATCAGCAACGGAAGTTTTCGAGCCTCTATACATAAAATCATATATTGGACTCTCACGGCACGTCTCTCTCGCGGGCTCTTTTTCCGCAGAATTTCGAATCGCAATATTATTGCCCGTCGCTGCCGCTTGATTTTCCAAGCCCGGCTAAATCTCGATAAAAAGATATCGGTCTATTTCCGGGCATCGATCGATTGCAATGCGCGCGCGGGGGATGATACACACACGCGCACTAAACATCGACGCAACATACGTCGGCGAATTAAACTCTATACGCATTTCCCTTTGAGAATTATTATATCGACTCGTTAATCCCGTCAATACGGATCGGGAAAGCTGCTGCACGTACATAATAGAATCCATCTCTCCGCCCGTATATAACACGAGTGAATGATAAAGGAAGATAGGATCGCCCCGCGGGCGCGCGCCTACGTTTACAGTTAATTTTCCCGATCCCATTATAGATATAGATTTTAATAAGTTTGTATATATCGGCGAAGTACACGGCGCTTTTGGGATTCTTTCTTTCCTCTTCATTGTGGTATAGTCGAGAGTTACGTGTATTACACGCGTTACGCACCGCTGCGAGATGCCAGATAAGCTCGAAGATGTATAATAGGAAGTCGCAAGAAATGTTACACATTTGTCATATGTTATAGAAAATAGAAATATCTTTATATGATACTCTTTTCGTATAGCTGTACGTCGAGGCATCGGAAAATAAAATAATTTCGCAAACGTGCTCTCGAAAATTTGACGGCAAAATTTTTTTTTTTTGGGTTGTTTACCTGAAGCAGTCGACCAGGCGCAGAAGAAAGCGACGAGCGTCAACAGCCGAGCGATGGATTTCATCATCGTCGTCATTTTGTGTGTTGTTGTGACTGCTGCTGCTGCGACGACTAACTGCGTCGCGCGCACATAAATAAATAAATATTATATAGGCAGGCAGGCAGAGTCGCGTTTGAAAGAGGCGGCCCCGAAATGCACTACGCGCAATGCGCACGATGATAATCAGCCGGAGAGTCATCGGCCGCCGCAGCTACTACTACTACTACTACGGTCGTCGTCGTTGCCTTTGCTGCTGCTGATGCGCCGCTCACATGCATATTCATCGTGCGTATATTGCGTATATATCGTGTATATAGGTGATCACTGGAGCACACACAGGGTAACACACGCGCACAGATACACAGAGAAAAAACTCACGGCGATCGGATCGATCGATCCCGGCTTCTTGATAGTAGTAATATTGGCGAATATATTTTATTTTTTTTTAATTTGACGATGATAACTGCGAGTAATTCGACACTGCGTCTTCTTCTTTTTTTCCTTTTTCGACCCGTTCTTTTGTTTCAATATGCTGATTCGTTTCTGTCCTTTTTAATTTTTTTTTTCGTACTTTTTATTCCAGGGCCAGGCCTCTCTCGGTCTTTTGTTCCCTTGCTCTATGTCCTCTCGCGTATCTATTTTTTCTTTTAATACTTATTTTCTCTCTCGTTGCGAGGCTCGTCACTTCACGAATGTATAGAAGAGGCCAAAATTATTTTTCGCGCGGGCTCGAATTTTCCTTATTTTTTTTTTGTTGCACCGATTGTTTTTCGTCGGTGAACTCTCGCGTGCGATGCGTCGCGCACAGACTCGACGACTGCTTTCCAAAGCGTTTGCTGCGGCGTTTTCACGACGTCGCGTGGCTGACGCGCAGTAGCCGCTGTCCCGTGCTTTTTTCCACGACGATCGTCCGACGAGTTTTCGGTGGCATACCAATTACCTCGCTGCAAAAGAAAAAAAAAGGTAATTGATATCAACATGGACTATATCCTCTGCGGCTAAAGTACACACAACGAATGGAATCGGCAGCGGCAAACACGTCGAACGCTGCGTCGAAATATATATCGGTGTTTATTAGCGCCCGTCAATTTTGCCGAGCTATGTACATCAACGCGAGGCGCGCACATATTCATCGTGATGCACATACGCCACGCGTCGATGATAATATTGGGCAACTTTGGACGTGTGTGCGCCGCTGCCGCTGCGGCGTTTGATCTATTTTTGCTCGACTTACCTTAACTCAAAGAGCCACGCGATGATGAGAGTCGATAATTCGGTGCACCGTTTACGTATACTCGATCGCGATCTTCTTTGTATGGAAATCGCACTCGTCGCGCGAAACAATAAATGCGGGCCGCAACTCCACTCACAAAAACGATTTGTAAATAAATTACAAAAAACAGAAAACTGCACGGATGCACCACGAAAAACGTTTGGCGAATCAGCTCCAAAACATATCAACACACACTTACAGACACTCCGTCGAATATTGCACTCAGAGTAATGATATTCTATAATAGACGCGCGTATTATTATCGTATTACGAAGAGGAAGAAGCGGAGGTAGAGGAAGAAGCTCCGTAGCATCGCGCGTCCCGGCTTAAACTGACTTCTCTCTCTCTCTCTCTCTCTCGGGCTCGTCTTCGGCGCGGCGGCGGCACACGCGGCTTTCGAGGGCGGCTCGTATATATAGTAACGCACTATTATGCGCGCGGCGAATAGCGTATATATACGTATATATATAGGCTATATGCTTATCACCAGCACACGCACACACATACAGACGAGGCACCCACACCAAGTCGTTCGGCGCGCGCGCGTCTGAAAAATTACCGTCATGCGCGCAGCCGGAAGGAACCGAGCCTATCTTTGCCCACACACACACACACACACACACATGCTCGTATCGGAGGCGCACAGGGGCAGGATTATTTTTCAGTAGTGGTGGTGGTGGCGGCGGCGAAAAGAAAGAAGGTGTATATAGCTATACAAACGACGTGTCAATGGCCACGCGCCCTGCACGCTGCTGCTGGTCTGGTGCACCACCGCAGCAGCAGCACACACACATATATACACACACGCGACCGGAGAGAGCCTATATAATGCACACGATATGGGGTTGCCTCTATAGGGCGAGTTCTCTTCTTCCTTTTTCTTTATTTTTTTGTATTTTTTGTTTTCGTGAGAAAAGACTAAAAAAAAAAGGGTTGATGCGTGTAACGTCGAGCGCATCCCCCTTTTCTTGAACCCCCTTCCCCTCCCCCTATTCGCCGTTGAGGAATGCGAAAAAAAGTATGTATAAATATATATCACGCGACTGAATATGAATTTTGACGAGCATCAGCAGCAAGTGAAGTGAGCTTTTTTCGGCTTCGAGGGCTCATCACCATTAACGATGTATTCTCATCATTCTATAGTTTGGATGTGTATGTAGCGAACGAGCGAAAGAGAGAGAGAGAGAACAAGACGCGTGTTACACACTATACTCGAGCCCGAATGTTTATTTTTTTTTCGCTGATTGATCGATGCTCTTAAGTCACGGCTCGTCATGTACGTATGTATACTTTATACATATACAATATCGAATATTGTGGAAGTGTATTACTTTTGACAGCTGTTAAGAGTGTGTATATGCGCGTATTATATATAGTCCAAGTACCTTTAATACTTTTTTTTCCCTGTTCCGTTGGTAAGTTTCAATTTATATAATACATATTATATTTATAGTTTTTATAAATATCGGCAAAAGATTCTTGAGTTCGATTGTATCATTAATTTAAGGAAAAAATAGATAAACTCGTAGCAAAGCGGAAGATCGCGTAACAGGTTACAATTTTTTTTCCTTCGTCTCAAAAATCGGTCGTTGAACAAAACTTTTCCTTGGCGCGTGTTGGGTAAAAAGAGTTGAGCTACGGAAGCGCATTGATATATAGGTCATTTTCACAGTTGTCACGTGAACGATAGATCTTGTTTGTTTTACCTCCAGGTAAATCAGTAAAGTGACTGTCGTAGTAACGAATGTGAAAGAGACCGATATGAATATTCCACACAGAGACATTAGCTGTCGTTGGTGCGCTGCAATTGGTCAGCGCCCTTGAGTGTCGAAACTGCCGGGAGTCTGCTTGCTAGCTTCTGCTGCGACGACTCTACGGTCTACCATTCGGCGCTGCTCGTGTCTTTGCAACGTCCAAGCAGTCCAAACGCCAAGCGTATAGCGTCGGTCGTCGTGCGTGTCATCTGTCTTTGTCTTGCGAGTTGCCCACTCAAACAACGACGCATCGCAGACTGCAGCCGCAGCGTTTGTAGTCACATATATATCATTGTGTGTGTTCAGTCGGTACAGGTTAAGTACCAAGGAAGATCGCATCGACCGAAGCCGCAGTGATTCTCAGCGAAAAAAAGTGAAAAATATTTGATAATATATCGTATAAGCGACTGTGTGAGCGAGTGAACTGTGAGCGCGTAGAAAAACATGTCCTCGTCTAGCATTGAATCCTTTGAAAGGGACCTGATGAGAATTTTTGCCAAAAGCGACCACTCCGATTCCGAAGAAGAGAATCGTCCTAACCAAGACAGCTTGGCAAAATTGAAGAGTCTACGACACACGATTAATTGGGCGATCGAAGAAGAGCGACGTCAATTTCTCCGTCAACTTTATCCCTTGCTCAGAAATTGGAAGGGCCCACTCCCTGATCTCCGTGATATTTTTGGGCGCGACGAAATCGATTGGCTTCTCACGGAGTCCGTCAAGTCAGGTAAATACCGGGGAGAGCTAGTCTCACTCGTCGTCTTTGTGATTTACTCCGGCTACAGAGATAAGCCCGACTTTGACAATTATGGCAAACCATTGTCACGTCGCACCACTGCACTGCATCATGCCAACGAGTCTACAAAGAACAGAGATATCATCCCCAATCTTTTTAAAATATACAACAGATTCGATGTGAATTACACCGACGAGTCAGGCTGCACACATTTTCAAATAGCCTGTTTGAAAAATTGCGACGAAGTCATCGAGAAATTTCTCGAACTCGGACAGGATCCCAATTGCGTCGTGACAGAAACAGGTGATACGCCGCTTCACATGGCTCTGTGGTACAATAATCAGGAGGTGGTCGAATTGCTGATGAAAAGCGGCGCAGATCCGAATGCCGTGGGTGAAAAAGGATTGACACCTCTGCACTTGATTGCCGGAAAAGAAGACGACGATGACTTGGTGGACCGATTTTTCAAGATCTGCGACGAAAAAAATCATCTGGTGCCAATCGACCCTCTAGACAATCGGGGCCGGACACCACTGTTTATAGCTGTGTCGAGTTTTTTGCCACATACAGTCAGCGCACTCTTGAATCGCGGCGCAGATTTGTCTAAATTCGTTTTCCCAGCTGAGAATGACTTCAGATCTAAACTTTGGGTTGATGAATCTTGGGAAGATTATAAATTGAGACTGGCGTCTGGGGCTCTGGGCGTCGTCGAACATCTCGAGAAGAGAGGGTATCGAATGGACCTTAGTGACGCCACAACTATCATGAAATTTTTCGCCAAGTACAATATGTTCGAAAATTCGACGGATTTTAAAAAATTTTGGCATATCAAGAAGTTCAGGAAAGAAGCGAAAAATATATTCATACTTCCGACGGTGTCTCTCACTGACGAAGTATTCGACGATTTCGAGGAGGTAACGAGAGCAGTTGAGAAAATTATAAAACGTGGGAGGCTATCGCTCTACGACTTGATCCGGCTACGACCCGAAGAGGCTGAGAAAGAACTCACATTCGAGAACTATTTTAATTTCGCGGCCGACGGCGATTTTGAACCCTTCCCCGATGAAAATTATCGTGAGGCTTGCATCGGGCATCTATGCGAAAAACTGTCGAAAAGATTTTTCCGGCGATGGGCAGTGGAGCCATTCCTGGAGCTGACTCGCAATCGACTGCCAATTCTTTGCTGTGAGATGATCATTGAGCATTTGATGAACGAGGATTTGTGGTATATTTGCTTGGCGACCACGAGACAAGGTCGCAAAGACAATAAAAAAAAAGTAAAAGCAAATGTTATAAAATGTAATAACCAAAGGCCTGTGAGGACTAAAAAAGCTCCAGAAAAGCTACAAATTATATGGTGAAGATTATAAAGGTTTTCTTTTTATTTTTTTGTTATAAAATTAATAAACGAAATGAAAATTCCATGATTTGTGACGTATTGTATAAGCATTTTTTCAGTAGTTTCGACGTATGGTTTTGTTAAATGTGACATGATTTGTATTCAAATGAATAAACTTGCAAAAAAAACAAATTTATTAACTTGCTTCAATTCATTAATTTTTGTTTTGTTTCAATTATATCCAAATTTGACTCAATACTTTCTCTGGCCGAGAAAGAAAATAGACACGACAATCGCACATAAGGCAGCTTTTCCGGTCTATCGGGCCGTGCAGCTATATTACCATGTGGCAGGGTGTGTTACACACTCGCACACATACGCGAGTCGCGACATCGTCGCCGTCGTCGTCGAGACTGACGTCAGACTGCTTATGGCTATGGCACGCGCATCTCCAAAGCAGTAGCAGCAGCAGCAGCTTTTCAATGCCTCCTTATATATATCGCGCGAGCTTCCTCCAACTGTAAACTCGCGCCTGCATAGATACCGCGTGTGTTTGTATACGCGACTGTGCCGGATAGGATAACAAGGCGAGACGCGTTAGCCTTTTTTTTCACAGGAAGGAAATTGGAAAGAAAGGAAAAAAAAGAGTCGTTGGTTTTTCTTCGACACTTTTACTCGCGTGGCTGTCGCGCGCGACCCCCCAAGCCTCGTTATTACATACTCATGTGCTCATACGGAGTCGTATCGAGTTTCGTATTTGTAAGCACGAAAATAATCGTGTTTTACGAGAATGTAAGCGCGAATGTTTACTCAACTGTATCGTGTAGTTCGTTAACTTACTTTGAGATGTACTCGCGCTCGAGTTTAAACGACTCGTAACAGCAACGTCGCTGGACCATATTATGAATATCGCTTCGTCTTTTTGTTCGCACCTTCCATACTTATTAAAATTCTTTGTGTCGAGTGAAACGCTCGACATCGAAGTATATCATAATTAATGAGCTTTACTCCGCGACGCGCGCGTGTGACCCTTCGACGGACGTCTCTATCTACCTACGCATTACTATAAAAGAAACAATCTCTGTAATTTCAATCAAAGAGCCGAGAGTCACGCGCGCGCGGGGAGGGTTGGAAATGCCTGCACCACTCGACGAACGCGAATTGCCATACACACGCGCGTACGATATAGCAAATAAACGACCCTGTGACGCTATATACACGCACTCGATGCGCGTACAACTGTATATGTGTCTGTAATATGCGTCACGTATATTAGGCCGTAAATTCACGAGCTTTTCCCGCTTTTATTAGATCTGTGTTTCGCGCGCACGAGTGTGTGTGTGTGTGTGTGTGTACACATATGAACTTTGCCCGACGCGTGGGTGTGACGTCGCGTGTGTATACACTCAGGGTATAGAGAGAGAATCTCAGCCAATTCGACGATGAAAGTTTCTTATATTATAGTAGAAACAATTATCGGTCCTTCGTGGGTCGAGTGACGTGGTACACGAATACGGGGGGAGGAAATTTTCCTTCTGTCGCGAAATGACGGAGAAAGAGAGACGATTTATCGAAAAATCACGATGTGTGCAGTCGGATTATCGGTACATCGGATCCCGAAAAATGAAGGCTGATAATATAATGTAACTAATATAATATAATATATACGTGACTTTTCCATATCTGTAACGTAACATCGGGTTACGCATCGATTCGCCCTGCAGCAACAGCAGTCCTTCGGCTTTTCCTTTCTTACTGGCCACGAGTGTCTCACTCTCTCTCTCTCTCCGTTATTCGAGGCATGCACAGGACCATTGGCCTCGCTCGCTCGCTCGCATCATGCACGAGAGAAGAAAATCTGACTCATCGCGCGCGCCCCGGCCGCGGATTCACTCGCTCATTTCTCTCCCCCCTTTCATCCTTCCTTCCTTCCTTTATTTTTTGTCGGGCCCCCGAATACGTATACATCCATGTATATAAAGGGGCAGGGGGCTATTTATTCCGAACATTGGCATGCGCGCGCGCGCGGGGGGAACGCTGTATCACGTGGACGATATAATAAAGTTACACATGTTCTCGTATTTGTGCGGCCGTTTTGGTGTAGCAGCTTTATATCTGGTGGCGAGCGAGTCTGTGCGCGAGCTTTAACTTGCTGCCCGCGCCGCATGCTGACAAATCGTTCGGCGCGTCACGCGCCACTGACTTTTCTCATGTACGTACGTATTGCTGTACGAGTGTATGTATACGGCAATCGAGCGCAGAGCAAGAGGAGAAAACATTTTTCCCATGCGATTCGCTGTGTACAGCAGATGTGTTGGCATTACATTATACACCTACTACACATTGTACACGCCCAAAGCTTGTAATCTTTTGTTTTTTCGCGCGAGCTTTTTCACGCGGGTGTCGCGGGGCGAGATAAAGTACACGCGAAAATGCCAATAAGAAATCGAATGAGAAAGAGAGTAATTTTTGTTTCAAGTCCAATGACTCGCTCGAAATACTCCGTACGCCGCATGGCTGTATGCGTAATGCGCGCTCCGGCAGCAAGTTAAAAATCAATTTTGCTTAGCTTTTTTTCTGATACTTGAAAAATGGCTATTGCAGAGTTCACGCTCGCACATACGTCAATCTTATACCCATCGGTACGACGCGAGTTATTTTTAAAAAATTTTGCGCGGTATATTTTCGTTTTTTTTTTTGTTTTGTTATTTCTAATAATTTTGAGCGCTCTTCGTGCGCGAGTGTACCTCCGTGGGACGCGATTCCGTTTCCCATCGGAGTCGAAGACTCAAAGAGAGCACTTGCTAAACAATACACTTGTGCGGTGCCCCAAGCTTAACGAGATTTATTTGTTCTTCACGATGAGCAATACGTATCGATAAGTAAGTGTCGTATGATACTTGATGTATTCGCTTGTTACCGATAGAGACCGAACGATTTTCTTTTTGATCGATCATTAATTGATATGTACCTTCGAAAAAACAAAAACAAAATGAGACACTTGCGATAAGCTGTAGACATTTTTTATTTACATAAAAATTATTTTTCGACAGTCGGTACAGCAACAAGCTCGTTTCTATATATATTATCACGGCTCGATCGCGCACCATCATTATCTTCGCTCACTCAAGCCGCAATCGCGTTTGGGATTTTACGCGCACGCTACTATGTATTGCCATACCTGCGCGTAGAGTTTCGGCCGCCTACCGCTCGATGGCGCGCTCGGCCGAAAAATTCGCTCTCGAGTATCGGATAGCATGCGCCGCGTTTGTTTTTAAAACCCATAAAAATTTTACAATGCATGTTGCTATTCGCTAAAAAAACTTTTTAACTAACTCGTATAAATTTTGTAATTTTCCACGAACACAGTGAAAAGCGTACTGAATATTATATGCTGCAAATTCTTAATGCCCAAACCAAATAGACTGTTAAGCATTTAAAATTTTAAATTAATGAAATTTTGAAAAAAATTCAAGGTGATAGCGTACGCAAGAGTTATTTAATTTGATTCTATGCAAGCACCGATTAATTATGTGAAAGCTTTAAAATGTTCAAAGTCGAGATAATTCACGCTTAACCCAAAATAATAAATTTAATTAACGCTGCAAAGTAAAATTTGCGCTTCTTATTAAAATTGTTAACAGATAACACTTTTTGATGGATGAATATTGTACTATTTATCTGAAAAGTATGATTCATGCGGGTTACTTTCTTCCAGAACGGACAAGATGTGCAGAGATCGAGGTGTCAAAATTTACCTTTTTGGATTAAACGTGTCCATGTTACAATGTACATACTACAGCATTGTTACATACTACAGTTACACGCGAGAATCGAAAATTCAGTTCCAAATCTAGCGCAATAAAGACCAAGATACCAATATTCAAATGTCCGAACAAACGTTGTTCGTTATGTTAAGAAAAATCACAGCTAAAGTTTTATGCAGAAACTAAGGAGCGAGACCGAATACCACCTAGACGATCGGCCTGGTGAGTTTCTGATTTTTGTTCCATTATGACTGATAGTCAGTTTGACAACTTGCACAGAATGTAAAACGCTTAAGTATATTACTCTTTGATCTTGGTTGAAATTTGGAGCAATCTCATGAGATACATTGAAATTTTTTACAAATGGTTGCGAATTATGTATAGCACCTTAAGGCATCGATTATGAATTTGCGTGAGATTTGTGAGTTGATGAAAAAAAATCTACAAATTCCTCATTCTAGCTTGAGAACTTGAGTATCTACAGGGCAAAAAATGAAAATATATGTGTATGGTTATATGGGTTCATTTATCGCGTACGACAGTTCATGCCTTTGCACGTGTGAAAACCCAGATTCAAACGTTTACATCAATTTGAGGGAAGTTGTATCTGACGTGCATGAAAATAAGTAAGAAATTTATATTATTATTTTCAATGATTGCAATGAGTTTAACAAAACTATCATCGGAAACAGGGTCATCACAGGCATTCGTATTAGAAAAATCAATGATGTTTTTCATCTTCGAGTACAGCAAGCCAAACTTTTACTATCAGCTGCAATTGATCTGAAAACTAAGTCTTGGGTAAAAGTCAAGGAGTATAAGACATCTGATAAAGGCGTTTCGGAAGGCAACGATTATCATAAATTAAGCTGGGATCTTAGATCATTCGAGCTGGACGACGTTAAGCTTGATGGAAAATACGTTGTAACTGGTGTGAGATTCACTGTAGATAAAGGTCTTATAAGATTGAAAGTTCGAGGCACCCGATTTAATTATCAGAATGGAAAACTCAGAGCTAAACAACATTTTTGGCACCAGAACACAACATCTAAAGACCAGCTGAAGTAAATGAGACATATTTCATTCAAGTGTCGACTTTTTATAACATAATTAACACATTTAATTTACAGACACATTAAACTGGAATACACAGATTTACCGACTAAACATCCGATAAGCCAGCCCGTTATTACGGATCCAGGACAATATATGACTTTGACGACGAGTAGTATGGATACTGATATCGGACAAAGTGTTGTGCCATTCATAGAGTTAAAGCCGATCGAATCAGAAATCCCTAATGTTGCATTATCTGGAATTGGATTAATACATAAAAGCTACCAAAAGAATGCAGCTGGATATCTTGCGCCAAAAATTTTAACTTATAATTTCACTTGAATGATCGTATTTTGAAAGGGCTGCCTATTCATTGGTAATGTGCTTTTTCTTAAAAAATCATTAACATATTTTTACTCATAAATACTTCATACAAAACAATGGAAAATAATGCACTTTCATAAAAAAAGTGCTTAAATATTTTTTTTAAATATCCCGAAAATGTACAACTTCCTCAATTAAAATTTGTCCGTCATACATCCTGGATTTACCTACGCTAAGTTGACAATTATAAAAACTATGATATTAATGAAATCTGAGTTAAGTTTTATAACAAAATTGAAAACATGGAGTTGGGTCTAAGTCGTATTCGAAATCTTTCAGCCGTTTAACTCTGATATTGGCCATTACTGTGAAATTTCATGAACAATTGCGTGTAATTGCGATGATGATGTAAAAGCGAATACAAAAAAACCAAACGGTCACCTATTAGGGACTGAATCATACCGCAACGCCTCTATGCTCCAAATGTATTTTTCCATAACTAAGGCAGATGAGTATAAGCAATTATACTTACCATTAATTGATTCTTTCTTTATAGTTAATCGTACGCAAGTTTTCGTTTTTTACTCGATATATATTGATTGACATGTTCACAGCGATTGTTTTATTGCTTCCTTGAAATTTATGTCAACCCCTTCATCATCATCAAATTGTTATCAAGTGTAAGAAACAACAAATTAGTCGAATTTTCTCGTTCATACAAAACTCTATGTGCACGTGAATACCCATGCCCATAACCATCATTCAAAAAAACACTCGCATCTACATACACGAATACATATATGCGCGCGTGAGTACCATCAATGCTACATCTTAAAACCGCAACACAAGGCTTTGTGCGAAGAGCATAAATAAGTCACGTATATGCCCACGAGAGTTGGCCTTTAATGCCATACACGGCGTCAAGTACGTATATGGCCAGCACCTTCTAATTCATAATGTGGCCAGTGCGAAATGTGCGTCCATATGAGTTCACCACGAAGCTCGCGGGAGGATGGAGAAAAAAAAGGATGAAAAAAAGAATCGATTACATTCAACGCGAGGGTATCATTATAGGAGGTGTGAAAAAAATAGGGATCGGCAAAGAGACGCACCCCTTCCGCGCGATTCCACTGCCTCTTGTGTATATTTTTTTTCTTTCGCTCCTATTATTACCATACGTATCTTTCGCGCGAGTAGTGGTGGTTTTTGCCTTTTTTGTCTTTTTTTGTACGCGTGGGCCTCTCGAATCCCGCCGAAAAAAAATCTAACCACACGTGTAGTGAGTACACTGTACTCGTACCCGCGACATAATGTAAATAATAACGAACATAGAAAAAGAACAAAAAAAAATTAATATAACGTCCTTTTTTAACCTTCCTGTGACTATATCTTTGCTTTTAAGGCACCTAGAGGGCTGAAATTTGACAAAGAAACTCCGGTTAACATGTAAAACAAGCCCTGAAACTTTCAGTCCAATCAGTCAATCTAGTGCAGAGAAATTTGGCAAAGATTTCATACTGAAGCATAAAGATATTGTTTTTACAAATTTCAAACTTTAGGCTTCATGCGCCACCTGAAGACATCATTTCTTCGTGCTCAGCTCCTGGCTTTTCTCTTTTTTCATCTTCAACTTTTAATAAATTACTATTACACAGCGATCGACGTCAAAAGTGTTTTTTCGATATATAGACATACAATTTAATTTGAAATTTTTTTAGTCAAGGAGACCTCCTATAAATTTAGAGACACTTTTCCAGTATGTAGGGATGAAAATATTCTGTTTAAAGGGATAGTAAGAAGCCTCAAAGTTGACCAATCTCAATTTTTATTTTGGGTTTATTTTTATTTTTTTTTAATGAAATAGAAAGAATTTTAAGGTGTATGTGTCCCCTTAAATTGAGTTATATGAGATGCAACTCTTGTGGGCGAAGGACAACGCAAAATAATTTAACGGGTCACCCTAAAGATATCGCACATTGACATCTAAACATTTTTATATTATTTATTATTTATTTATTATTATTTAGGAACGGCTGCATATGTTCTCACTATACTTGCTCTTTGATTTTTCTGAATCTTCGATGTATTTAACTTTAGTATCCAGACTCAATTGTAAATTTTTCTAATCGTTTTCTTGACAAGCATATAGCGGAGTACCCTCGATGGCATTCAAAAAAGCTCTGAGAAGTGTTCACGATACAGGTCAATAATTGATTTTAAGCATATGAACGACGCGAGTGCAAATGATAAGGCTTATTCAGATGCTGACAACGCGGATCACCTGGACGCAGTTAGAAATCTACGACTGGATATGTGATTAGCATCATTTAGTCCGACGGATGATGTGGTTTTTGCATCGGCAATCCGCTGTGTTTTGACCGTAAATAGCAGGGGTGCGATACAGTTAATCAAAAATGTTGTTATAAATTAAAATGCTTATATATATCAAAATTATTAATCTGACAAGAAAAACGTTAAAATTATGTTTAGGTTTATTTATTCTTCTACCCATTTATATTCTATGTGAGCAAAGAAACACAATATTGATCTGAAGCAAAGTGTAAATTTGTGTGTCTATTAGTATTGACAGAAAAGCGATTGTTTTCGTCTTATACATTAAATTGTAATACTAATCAATCTATTCGAAATAAAATATTTGTAACAACCATCTAACGTCCAATAGTTTTAAATATAAAGTTTCATCAGTATCAGAGCATTTGACAAAAGAAAAAAATGCCGGAAAGATTAATGACAGAAGAGTATTTTCGTAAAAAATGTTCTGCAGTTTATATTATAAATTTAGTAGATTATTTAAATGAAAATGAAATTACAGAAGAAAATTTAGGTAATAAAGATATTTTGAATGATATAGTACGTAAGGGAATGGGTAAATCTGTGAGAAAACGCGTTCCGACAAAACATATTAATGTGTTTAAAGAAACTCTTCTTTTTTTAAACATTGATAAATTGAAGAAAACTAATCTATATCGAATAAATCGTGGTATATTGACCGTCGCTTGTGTGGAACATGTCCTATACCCCGGAAAAGATCATAAAGAATATAGAATCATATATCAATGCGACAAATGTTTGGCAAAGAAGGTGTATAAAAAACTGCGTGAACATTGTGGTTTCACAACAGAAGATGAACTCGATCCTGATAAAGTTAAATCAGCTAGATCTTTTTTTAAAAGCAGCTTGTTTTTGAATAAAGAGACATCCTTAGAAACAATAAGAACTTATTTGAAATCTGTTAATATTACTGATGAAGAGACGCTATTTATACTGAATGCGTCGTATCAATTAATGTGAGTTAATATTTTAATAATGCCTACTACAATATTACTTTAAAAATTTAATTTAATTTTCAGTAATGATACTAAAACTATTTACACTGACCCAGCGAAAAGAAATGTTATGAATCGAGAATATTTTCAAAAAAAATCTAACGCAGATGCTCTTATTAATTTGGTGAATTATTTAGAGAACAAAGAAGTGAAAGAAGAAGATTTAAAGAACGAAAACATTTTAATTGATGTACTACGCAAGGGGATGAAAAAATTCGTCAACTATCTACCTTCGGAATTACAATTAGAAGAGTTTAAAAAAGCAATTCTTAATTTTACAATTGATTACTTGACAGCAACTAATCTTTATCGTATAAATTGTGGGATATTAACTGTCGTATGCGTTGAATATGTTCTTTTTCCTGGACAAGATTATAAAGAGTACAAAAAAATTTATGGTTGCGAGTGCCCCAAGGCCATCGCAGTATATAAAGAACTCTGTGGTATTCCGAAAGAAGATAAAGTCAATGAAGCCATAGCTAAATCGGCTAGATCTTTTTTTCGGTGTCAAAATAGAAATCTGGAAATGATTCGTTTATATTTACAAAATATCGATATTGATTCTGAGGAGATCGAATATATAAAAAATGCGTCGATTCTATTGATGTAAGTAAATATGTTAGAACGATTAATACAATTTTATACTCGAAAATTTAATTTAATTTTCAGTAAAGGTAATAAAGCCATTGACGCTGATCAACCACCAATAAAAAAGATGGATCAAATCGAAGATCATCCAATAAATGTGGCTATCGACGATGAGGAAACCCTTCCACCTAGGCCAGATATGCCATCGTTAAATGTTGACCCTCCTTCAATGGTATCGATACCGGTAGATCAGGGATTAATGTGAGTAATTACTTTAGAAATGTCTCATCCCATTTTATACCTGAAAATTCAATTTAATTTTCGGTAAAAGTAATACAGATAAACTATCGACAAATATGATGGATCCAATCGAAGATCATCCAATAAATGTGACTACCGACGATGAGGAGACCCTTCCACCTATGCCAGATATGCCATTGGTAAATGTTGACCCTCTTTCAGTAGTATCAATACCAGTAGACCAGGGATTAATGTGAGTAATTACTTTATAAAATGTCTTATCAAATTTTATACTCGAAAATTTAATTTAATTTTCAGTATAAGTAATGAAGATGAACTATCCACAAATATGATAGATTCAATCGAGTATCATACAATAAATGTGCCTATCGATGACGAGCAGCCCCATCCAAATATGATCCAAAGTATATATCCAGATATGCCATCGTTAAATGTTGACCCTCCTTCAATGGTATCGATACCGGTAGATCAGGGATTAATGTGAGTAATTACTTTAGAAATGTCTCA
>CACVKI010144933.1:0-29867 GCA_902732785.1 Trichogramma evanescens
AAAAAAAAATAAATAAAAAATAAATATGTTCGCATTCCTCGAAAATAACAAATATTTCGCAATGAAATATTGTATTATGACCTTTGTTGAAGTGAAAGTTTAAGTGACTTCACAGCCTGAAACAAACATTTTCAAATTAATATAATTTTTTATGTATCAAATGTAAGAATAGAAAAGCGTACAAAGCTTGAAGTTGAATTCAAATTTATTGAACCATTAGAAGCATGAAAATACTTATTTTTACAGCACAAATAAAATTTCAACAGAGGCATGAGGATACAAATTAAATTTACAAGATTAAAATATGAGTATTACATTTAAAACAATAACATTCACAGCATATTTTTTGCTGTTAAGAATGCCCGCTAAAATAAAGCATGTAGTCGCAAATAAAAATAACATTTTATCACGGTTTACTTAACTATTTCGCGCATAGCAACGCTTTTGCTAGCATAAATATAATTTTTATTAATTTTAGATTTTTTCATAGACTTAATTTTTAATCTGAATGCATAAAACTTTGATAAAATTTTCAATTTTAATTGATGACAGTCAGCTACATCAAATTCAATCTCATTGAATTTTGTAATAAAAAACGATTTCAGGTTAATGCGTTTGGCCTGAACTTCATTAATGTATAATCTGAATATTTTTTCCATTTGACGGAAAAAATCAAAAGTTATATCGTTGACGAAAAAACGTCTACTTGTTTTTCTGGCTTTAATGAAGCATAGCCTATTATAATTAGTAGGAACTATCGATTCTGTATCTAATTTAATACAACTAATGCAAGTATGACATACTTTTTGGTATTTTTCAATATTATCACAAATATAACCGGCTATATAGTATAATACGTTAAGTTCAAGCTCATTTATATTAACATCACTCTCGGATATTGCAGATAATTGACTAGTTTCGTTTACCGTTAAGTGCGAATGGGACGAACGATTTTTTTCTAAAATTTCAATAAATTCAGACAAAAACTCACGATCATCTTCATCGTAACTACTATTTGAAACCTTTTTCATATATTGTGAAATACAAATCAACTTAAGATTATTTTTGAATTGAGTTGCGTGAGGTACTACATTTTTCAAACGAACAACAGAAAATAAATTTTCCAAGCAGTCTTGAGTTAAACGCGATGGAAAGAAGAATTGAAAATCTCGATCTAATAAGTACTTAGAAAGTTCCATGACAGTTTTAGTAGAGATGAGTATGGCTGTTTGATATGGTTTCCAGGTAGGTTTTATACCAACTTGTAAATTTGTAAAAAATAATATTACTTCTTCCAAATAAGCCATCGCTTCATGATACTTTTCTTCATCGTGATAACTCAATGAAAAATTAATGTTTCGACTGCACATGAAATTAAACCATTTTGATAAAAATTCAACGAACCAGGCCGTCGTACAGCGTTCGTCGTTCACATCTTCGGCCAAGTATAATAAACCCGATGCAACTTCTTCGGACAAAACTCTTTTAGCGTTACTAACTTTCATTTTCGCAAAATGATCTTTGGTATTCAAGCACTGCTTGTTTAACTTTGGAGCTAATTTGAGTTCTCCGTCGTCTTTTTCTAAAAGTTCGTATAAAAAGTCTTTATTAACTTTATTGTTTGGTAACTGATAGTATATTACAAAATCGTTGGGTACTGTAATAACAGTGCTGTTTAAAAACCCTGATTTTAAATTTTTGAACGCGTGTGGCGCGTCAGCGTAGAAGTATAAGAGACGTTTCTCATCGCACGGATGAGTGCAAGAATTGGAAATTTTTGAAAACTTACTAGCATTTATTCCATATACGCTCCACATAGCTTGATTAGATGGGCCCATGTCCGATGTAACGCAATGAACTCTTAGGCCGATCGCTTCTACGCTTATGATTATTTCATCTATAATTTTCTTAAAAACGCGTCCATTTACAGAGTCAGGGGTATAATCGAATCGAATTATTTGTTTCCACCGTGAACCGAGGCCAGCCAACATCATTACAAGTGCATGAGTTGCAATTTCGCTTTGATCATGTTCTGGTAAAGTAACAGAACCAAGAAATGTATTTGTCGAAGTATCATAAAAACTACCGGGCGTTATACTCATCTCATCTAAAACGAGTACGCAGTCTTTGTAAAGATCTTTTTCAAAACTGTTTACTTTTATTTCTAAAAACTGAATAATTTCGGAAATGACACATCCTGGTTTAAATTTTAAATTTTCCATTTTCTTCACTAGTGTCCTTACGCTAGGAAAAGGAAGTTTCATGTTTAAAATCTCCTCGTAACCGGATGTACCACATGCAAATCTTAGTTTCAAAGCTTTTAACAAAGTCTCCGAACACCATTTAGGGATTTTCTTATAGCCTAAAGTTAAATAATTTATTTGGTCCTCTTGAAAAATTTTGCCAAGCGATGAGTTCAACACATCACTTTTACTTACTTCAAGTTTTTGCTCAAGTCTTCTTATCCGCTGTCTGGCAGCATTTAAATTTTTTTGCATTCTGTTTAATGATTGCTCATTGCGCAAAAAAATTTTGCTCATTTTGTCCATTTGTAGTTGCTGGTGTTTCAGTTTGGATTTGAATTTCTTCTCGACAATCAAACACCTGCTACATGTTTCAGTTATGACAGGTGGAAGCGCAGGTAAATTGTCCACAAATTCTTCAGGAACACTATTCAC
This sequence comes from Trichogramma evanescens, assembly GCA_902732785.1. NCBI lineage: Eukaryota > Metazoa > Arthropoda > Insecta > Hymenoptera > Trichogrammatidae > Trichogramma > Trichogramma evanescens. Next base: position 2,679 of record CACVKI010144933.1, read on the forward strand.
AGGGGTAGATGATGTGCTCATCATCATGTCTGAAGGATGTTGCTGCGACTGAGAATTTTCTTGGTTCTTGGCTTCATCTACAAGACACAATGTTAGTTAAAAATTATTCCAGAACAATAATGGCTCGAATAAGTAAATGTGAAATTCAATACCTAAACGTATATCACATGTACCCTCAACAGTATTAAGTGCAGCGTTGCTTGTGTCTTCAGTACAGCAGAATGTTTCATCAGGGTTGATCGCATCTTTTGTTATTGTTGATGTTTCTGTAAATTAAAGTAATTTTTACATATTTCTACATACAAACAACTTTCATCAAAGAATAGTCTACGAGTGACAAATACAATTTTTGTCACTACAAAATTTTTCACTTGTATAAAAGCTTATACTTCATAACAAGAATTAGAAAAGGAACATCATACTTCTTTCTACTTTTACATTTGACCCAAATATTGTTGGAACTGCATCATGACAAAGTCGTCGCTGGCCTGTTGAAGTTAGCTCCCAAGCGTTGTCAGCAAAATGTTTCTACATCCATTTATTTTCATGTAAAAATACAAATGAAAGGTTTTATAAGCAAAAATGGTGCAATTTATCAATTGATGTCATTCAGAAGTATTCGCATGTAACTGTGATAGTTTATTCGATTCAAGCAGGCAATTTATAAATAAAAGAAGAAGAAAATACTAACAAATTAGAAGTTAGATAAGGATATAATGGAAGCTGATTTTTACTGTTATCATTCTTACCTCGCATAACATTGAGTTTGCAGTAGGTTCCCAACCTTCACGATTAACATTATGTACCCAGATTGTTTTTCTTTTGATGTCTTTTGGAAATCGGCACATCTTAAAGCCTTTAGACGAGGAGTTTGTACAATAATCCGCACAGCAACCTGTCATTTTCTGTGGACTGACAGCAATTGTTTTAGGTTAGATTTATCAGCATAAACACAGTATACGCGCACGTAGAATGTACTTCAAATGCACAAAATTTACAAGTGTGACACATAAATCAATCATTTTTATATTACAAAATACACTCTAACATCATCTGTTTCCGGTTTTGAAACATTTCAGCGCCGACCAATCAGCGTCGTGTACGGCGGTTTCACATCACTCCCTAGAGGATCACTATTAACGCGGAGCAAAGAGCGCCGCACACGTCGATTAATCCTCAACGCCGCGAGCGCAAAAGTTTGCGCATTGAAAAAAAAGCACGACGCGCAGAAGTCGTTTGCGCGGTGCGTGGAAGCGCAATAACGAGCCTGGCCGACACGAATCGCTGCTACGCAAATACGTTCTTTTCATTAGGTCCTGCACCCGTGGCACATATATACCGGTAATCGTAGCGTAATCATAGTTAGTCGTCTACATTATGGACAGTCGTTATCGGGGAGACTTCCGACTGGCTGCAGCTCGGCGCCATTACCTCTGCGTACTTCATCGCTCGGTACACATAGTATAAGGCACGAGTAGCAGCACATCTGCCATAGCACATGGCCGGCTTGTGCTCCGTATTATAAGAGATGCTCTCGTCTATGCTATATAGCTACGTGTGTATTCTCTGCACCGACGACCCCCTCGTAAACCGCAATGTGATACGAGCGGTCGAACGGGATGCATATGCACTCTGCCTCCTGCTGCTGCACATCCTTTATACGTATATATACTTACGTATCGCATCGTGGCATAATACGCGCGTGCGATACGACGAGTGCGGGACCTTATTACCGGCGGCGAGCGTAATATGCAACAGACCGACAGAGACGCAGTTTCCTGGTTCCGAGCAAGCGTCATGCTTCGACGGATTATAAACGTGGCCCAGCTGCTGCTCCGCGTCTTTGAATCTCGAAATTCTAAAGATTAAGAGCCATGCTGAGACCTTTTTTATGCTGAGTTTTTATCATGGTGAATAAGCGACGACGATTACATTCTACTGCTCTACTACCTGCATACGATGCTGTAGTTTACAGTGTTCTGCGGTTCAATTATGTGGCGTTTCTCGCGCGTGTCGTTGTGCTAATTCTCAGGACTGGAGGAGGAACGTCATCCCTGTCACAGACGACGACAGCGAATACAGCTGTTAATGGTACAAACGCACGCAGAGTCTAGGAAACTCTAGAGCGAATCCATTACTTATATACGGTTGCCTCTGAATATTACATCGTATACGTTCCAATGCCGCGGCGGATCGTGCAAGTTTAACCGTCGTTGTTGCAATGTTTCACCGTGTAATCTCTACCTCTCTGTATACATTGTATACTTTTATATTTCACTCTTGATAATTAAAGTTCATACAAACAGATTGACGGTATACAGTGTAACGCGCTAATCGAGCACAAAATATAAACCGCGTGCTATATAAAGCGAAGGCGAGAGAAAGGCCAACTTAATGTAGATAAACTTTTATCGATATCGGCCATACATTTTTTACACTTGCTCTTTGACTTCGATGCGGCGATTCGTCGCGTTATGAATCTGTAACATTTATTCGATCGGCTCGTTCGCATTGCCAGTCTTGGATAAACTTTTACCCGAGTAAAATAGCTGTGGTATTTCAAGGTACCGATACATTGGATTTTTTCACTATTCTAATCATACCAGAATTTTTTTCTCGATTAATATTAAAACATTTACGAAGTTTAATTTTTTTTCGATAATTTTTTGAAATAACTCAACTCGAGTAAAAAGACGTGTGTAAAATTAAATTATTTTTTTGAAATAAAGCAAATTGTTAATTTTTAAGCTATACTAATTGGCAATAAAAATAAATTAAGCATAAGCACAAACTTTTATTGCATCGAATCTGTTTTTCTTTCGTTAGCTAAGATAAAAATTATCTTCGTAATTTATGTACCAGTCATTCCGGGGTTTTTATAACAACCTCGCCGTAATATATTGATTACCTCAAATGACAAAAGTTTGAAACTGCAAGCGCGTGAATTTTTTAGTTCGTTAACAACAATGAAATTTATCGCTGTCGCTTTGCTGTGCGCAATCCTCGTATCGAGTATACTTGCCGATCTGGAAGGGGCCAAAGAATGGGAAAATTTCAAAGTAAGCTCGCCACTATATAAAAATTCATCACGATATTGTTTATTTACGAACGGGTTGTTGTATCGTTTTGATTTAGTCGCAATTCAATAAAAAATACGAGGGAGACGAGGACCAACAAAGGATGAAAATATTCCTAGACAATAAAAAATTTATCGAAGAGCACAACGCCAAGTACGCCAAGGGTGAAGTCAGTTACACTTTGGGCATCAATCAGTTCGCCGACTTGGTGAGTGTGTTCGGACAAACAAACGAAAATCAACTGAATTTTTGCGCTTTTTTCTAATCGAGCGATAATAAATAATTTCAGACGAAGGAAGAGATAAAAAAATTCCACGGATAGAGCAGCAGACGCAAATTACTCGAGAAGTCGAGAGCGATTCCGGAAAGCTTCAAAAAAAAATGTTTAAACAAGCTGTGCTACTTGACGTTTATCGGGCAGAGAGATGTACTAAATAAATTATGAATACAATGTCGACTCGGCCGTTTTTCGAATCCGAAAACTTTAAACAAGGAAATAACAGTATATACAGGAGACTCGCGGAAAATGCGACAGAGACACACAGCCACACACATAGAGTGGTAATTTCGTATAAGCGCGTAAAAGTTGTACAGTCGCAGTTGTATATAGTGTTCCAACTTTTACTTTTGAGACTGCGCGCGAGCTTATGCACACGGAGTTATAACTAGGCCAATGCGTCGCTCGCTCGCGCCGTGTCTTTGTGTGCGCACCGCAGCAGCAGCAAAGTCAAAGGCGAAAGTCGAGCAGCGGCGTCGGCGGCGGCAGTTGTAGCACTGTACTAGGCAGTAGTCGCTCTCGTGTAACGTCGTGTGTGCGAATGTGCGCAGAAGACAGAGGGAAAAAGCTCCACGCGCTCGGCTGCCGAAGACTTATATACGCTACTCCCCGGGGAGGCTAGAAACGCATTTTGTCTCTTATATATACTTTCTCTCTGTCTTACATCCATGTGTGTAGTAGGCGTGTTCCTTCCGCCCTTATATATATATAGCACATCATGGAAATAAGACATGAGCCTGAAGCCGGAACGGATCTCGCCAACTTTCTCGAGCTGTATATATCTCTTGACTTACAAATGTTTCGTTTGCGGCTTGAAAAATTGACGTCGACGGGCGGCTTAAATGCGTATATACGCTTTTCTTTGTATATTATTATCATTATGTAACGCACGAATTTTATATGAAGGCGCGCTGAATCGCGTTCCCATACCCGCGCACTGCGCGATACACCGCCGCCGCCGAGCAGCAATTTTTCATCGTGAAATAGCAATCTCGCGAAAAGTTTTTGGCGCACGCGAAAAAAAGGAAGGGAGGAAAAAAAAAATTAATAAATAAATAAGCGGAGGCTCGACAACGCGCGGTATACATTCTTCGAGCCTCTCTCATCCTCTTATCATCCCCCTTTTATCGTATAAAAGTCATGGCGTTTTGGCCCATTATCGCGCCCAGAAACGAGAATAAATAAAAAAGAAACGGCGTGAGCTGTAACGCTCGACGCGGCTAAAGCTCGGTTCTAAAAGTTCGCGGAGCACGAGCGTGTCCATACGTATACAGGACTCTCAGCTTTTTTTCTTTAACTCGGTAGCGTATAATTCTTATAGGCATCTTTCTACTATTCTCGAGCCCCCACATATAGACGAGGCGAGTCGAGTCGAGTCGGACCAACTTCTACTTTCATTTGTCTTTCTCTTGTCTGGCCGTTATCTTCCTTTTAACAAGCTCGAGTCTTATACTCGTCGTCGTCCTCCTCTTTTTCTTCAACAGCGGCAGCAGCGAGAAAGCTGGAAAACTCGAGAGCTCTTCCATCTTGCCCAGCGCGCTACTACCACCACCACCACCGTATATACTCTTTGACTTTCTCCTAGGCGAAGCTCTCTCTCGCTTTGTCCTCGACAAACTTTGTCTTCTGGCTGCTGCGCGCGCGCGCGTCTTTCCTATCCTCTTCTTTTCCTCCCTTTCTCTTTTCTCCCCCTTATACTACAGCTGGACCAGTTTTTCTCTCCCCCCCCGCGTCGCGGAAAAGTCTATCCTCGCGCCCTGTCACCCCCGAACGCGCGCACGGGATTTCGCGGCCTTTTTGCCAATTCTCTGCGCCAAGTATATAAGGGCAGAAGACTTTGGCAAGTGTTCTTCCCGATTAGAGCGACACTTTCAGCGTTGCGTAGCGCAGCAGCAGCAGCAGCAGCAGTTGGCCCGAAGGCATGCCACGACGAGAACTTTCCGAGCAAGAGAGAGAGAGGAACGTCGTCGCCTATTCTTCCCGAGGCTCGCATCACTCGACATTAGCTCGGGCGCGCGAGCCAATTGAAAATCATCGTTCGCGAAGCTCGCTGCCGCTTCTGCTGCATCTACTCAAACTTTTACGCAGACGACTTTTAGAGAGACAGAATTAACGAGGCTGCGCCTATATCTGATTAGTTCTTTTTGAATTCAACTTTTATGTGCCACTTGGCACTTATTTTTCGAGAGAGAGAAAAAAAACATACTTTTTAATCAGAGCCGTGGCAGCGTGAAAATTCCCTCGCTTTATCTACTACTTGAGAAAATCATATCGATCGAAATCTCTCTCTCTCCATCTGATAACCAAGTATAAATGTTTTTCGCGCACTTGAACTTATATATATATAGGACCGCGTCGGCGAAAGTTCGCCAGCGGAAAAAATCCCATTGGCCGGGGGATAAATTATCGCTTCTAGGCGAAAAAAGACCGATCGTAGAAAATTATATTCGACGTGCGCCGATGTGTCCAATTAACTTTGAAAATTGGTATCTCAGTTAGCGCGCGTACGAAGCGAGGCTCGTATAATTACCTCGCGACGCCCGAGAGCACTATTAATTCGTATTGTACACAGTTTTTTTTCCTTCTCTTTTTTTTTATACCAGAGTTTGGTATAGAAAAGTTCATTACTCCTAATTTGGCTACAAAGCACAAAAGCTCTCTCTAGAATTTAATGAGCAGAGCCTGTACATTTTTATCCTGTGTTTTCGTAATGGCTTCGAGTCTCGAATCGTATTTTTGATATATTTCGAAATGTACAGTCACACAGGCGAGAACGTATTATATACGCGAGCGAGAAAAAAAAAGTAAATGAAAAATTCAGCCAAAATGATTGACGGCACGAAAGAACTTTTCTCATTTTGTCGTTCGGAGTTTGATATGATCTTGGTTCCATTTTTTTTTTTCACGGTGGGCGAATAAGTTGCAAGGGAAAAACTTTGGGGAACAGTCCGATTTCTAAAAGGTGCGTATATACTTGAAGAGAAAGAGGGGCGGACGATCATTGAATAACTCGGCGCAAAGTTTTTTTTGATACAATGTCGTTTGGCACGTGAAAAGACATTTGGAAAGTATAACACGAAATTCATCAAAGTTTTAAAACGGTGGACAATATTTTCATGTACAAAGTCACTTATGTAGAGGAACGAAAATCTCTGAGTTTATGATAACAAACTGTTGGGAGCTTAGTGGTGGTCAAAAATATTAGCTAGAATAAATCAAAATTAGTAAATAAGCGGCAGTGCGTGCGGAAGGCTAAATTATACATTTACCTAAAATACGTAGGAAATTTGACGCAACGCATACGACAAATACTAATAGACGTACGCCACAAGTTGGGCTACTCATATTAAAATCAAGGAAAGTAATAGGGCCCCTCGTCCTCGTTCAAAGAGAGCGCGAGCTTTGAATAGGAAAAAAGGAAGGACACAGTTGAGTTTAGTTTCACAGAGAGTAAGCTCTATATTACGGCAGCACGAAAAAAAAACTCGGTAAGCAAACAAGAAGTCGGGCACGGTCTAATCATTGCTAAATATCTGCAGTTTATGCTCTATATATCCGGTGCGAGGGTAGGTACGACTGGCTTTGAATGCGCGATATGGACGAAGAAAAAAGTCTCTATCTCCGTTTCTCTCTCTCTCTCTCTCTCGGTCTTGGAGAGGCGCCTGTATCGCGTCTGCGCTTCTATGGCGATTAAGCTCGGGAGCTCCTTTCTGGCTTATAGCCAAAACGCCATTGCGCACGCTAGATTAAGCAGATTAGGCTGCACGCGAGAGAGAGAGAGAGAGAGTGAGAGAAAAGCATCCGCAGAGTCATTGCTGTATTCTCTCTCTTCGGCCCAGCTATCTACCCGTAAATCGAGAGAAAAGGCTTCGTTCTCTCTCTCTCTCTCTCTCTCGTTGCTTTTGCCTTTATAATTGGGCATTTGTTTGAGTTATGTCGCACGCGCAAGCTATATAGCCCCGCGCGCTCAATTAAAGCTACGTTCTACTACTACGCGCGAACAGCCACCACGTAGAAAAAAAACTAAAAAATTATTTTGACCGCGCGCGGACGAGCTCATTTTTTTCCTTTTATATATTCTCCTCTCGCGCGCGCGCTCGCCTCTCCCTTTTTGTCTGCATTTTTTATTTCTGGGCTAGAATTAAATGGCTGCTAGCCTCTGCTGCAGCGTTAGTTAAACCTACCTGTTCCTTTTTATTTTTTTTATTTTTTGCCATTTCCACGCAACGACGCCACTTGCCATTCGCCGAGAGGAGGTAGCTGTGCATGCGCCGCGAGCCCGCACTACACGCTTGGCTTTTTTAATTTTTGACTTTTAGCGCGCGACGCCGAGCAGCTCTCTCTCTCTCTCTACGCTCTGTGATGTTTTAATTTGTATATCCTTCGTTCTTTTACAACGGTTAAACTTTTCTTAGCTTTACACGCGCAGCACACGAGAGAGAGAGAGAGAGAGAGAGAGAGAAAGCGAGAGGAATGTTTTCGCTTATAATCGACCGAGGCTTCAGTTACACTTATTAAAATATCAAGCTTCCGTAGAGCACGCGGCGGCGCGTTTATATTTAAAACAAACGAATTCACGACTGTCACTGCCACTGCTTGACTGGCATTTAATTTAAGCTCTCTGCGTATCTGGTATGTGCTCGCTCGCAATTGTTGCCATTTTCGCTGCGAACCTATACCTGCGCGCCTTTAAATAAGAATGCTCTCTGCCATAGTGTTGTCGACTATATAACGTATAGCATCACATACAGCTCGACCCGATGAATATACTTTTCACGCGCGTGTCTGTTAAGATTGCAGGCAAAATTTTCCATATTATTTCTTTCATGAGCACCGAGTCGAAGCCGAATCTCCTCTTTAACGTGTATTCATGAGAATTTCGCCATGCTCCGTGGCCTTCATTGATTTTCTTTCGCCTTTTTTCACGATTTCATTCGTTTTCCTATCGAAGAGTCAATAGAGGGGAATCGATCAAGAATTTATACGTCAAAGTTAAACCAACTTAGAGTACGGCTGATATTTGTTATCGAAATCATGCTATAAGAATCCAACGGGGATGAATAATTAAAACGGACATACTTTTCACAAAGCCATCAACAATTTTTCCTACTTTTTCAATTACTCAAAAAGTTTTTAATTTTTATACGAGTAAATTTAATATTTTTTATCATAGCATAAGCTTTGTCATGATCAAAGCATTTTTTATAAAACTCTTGCTTTCTTTTAAAAAAAATTTTTTTTTTTTGGAAAAGTGAACTTGTGTTCTCCTGTAGTGTAAATTAAAAGGATTAAAGCACGTCATTCAAAACTACTCTTACGTATATTTTTTTCACTTAATTTTGGATTTGTAATGTTAGGAATCGTAAGACTCCTAAATTTAGTTAGATTAACAGCTTTACGTAACATGTAAAACTTATATCGGGTATTTCATTAAAAATTTACGAGATTGAAACGAGGTAAATTTAGTTAAAGAATGCACTATAAATAAAGCTTTGAAATGAAATTAGCTCATATTGCTTTCGGAAAATTAAGATAAAGCCACGTACGACAGTAAATTGTACGATAGTAAATTTTTATTATTAATTAAACAAGCCTATTAAGCTCGTTGATGAGTAAAGAACCAAAATGGCATATTAAGCATTTGTTTCACTTTCGTAAAAAAAACTTTGCAAATAATTGTTCGAGAAGCTCGCCCCGACTTTGTAACAGATCTTGGTAAAAAATTTGATACAAATAAGTTTTTCGCACTTGAACTCAGTTAACATGGAGCAAAAAGTATAATAAGAAAAGTACGTAGCAGTCGTTAAGTCAGTTGATAATTAAACCCTCTCTCTCTCCTCCGTTTTATATGTATGTATATATATACGTGGCCGCTTTCAGTTTTTTCCTGTACATACTTCGACTGCCGTCAGTAGCACCTTTTACTACGCCTTCGCCTTTCAACTGTATACGCCCGTACGTACGTATATATACGTGTATCGTGAAAAAGTTGAAACATTCTCTTGGGGGGGCCAGACTGCTGCTGCTTTTTTTGCCTTAAACTTACTCGTAGTCTGTGATTTTTTTGCTCCCCATGATTTTTCCGTATATATACATAACTTATATAAGTATAACTTTGGCTTTGAACTTTTATTTCGACCATTTTGGAAAGCCGGGGCCTCGCGCCGGCCTACTAGCTGATGAATTTTAATGTTTTGCACGGACTTTCGCACTTTGTGCAGTAGTTGTGTATAGTAATGGAAGCGAAAAGATCTTCAGCGCCGCGGCAGGCCGCTCGCGTGGTTGCGAATTCTTTTTTCTTTTCTTTTTTTTTTGTTCCTTCAAGATTCTGGCAAAACTAGGTATTCTCATTAAGAAACTTCAAGTATAGCTATATGGAATGTAAATGGAAGTAAAAAGAAATTTTTTCACAGTGAGCCATTAACTTTTTTGCTGGGTTTTTTTTCGCGCGCGCGCGCGAAATCACCGCCAATGTAAAAACTGTAAGCTCTATAGTGGATAATTACCGACCGACATTAATGATATATATCATCAACTTGCAGCTTACATCTGGGATCCGAGCTGTACCCAAAGAAATAACGTTATTTTCTTCCGAGTTGGCTTCAAAGTCATACTAGCTTCGCCTCGCGGGGTCAAATTCTCTCTGTGCAAATCCTGAATTCGAACAGTTGTGCACTTACTGCACAAGGATCTAGTTGGCTTCTAGACGACTTAACCACTTGCTAACGCTTGGCAAATAGCCTCTATTGATTCGCTGCTGCCCGACGGATCGAGTGCCCAAGTTTCTTGAGCTTGCACAGCTTATCTTCCTTCCCCGCAATCTATGTATATATTCACCGATGGAAACTTGCGCTTTCACAATTTGTATAGATTATGAATGAGTAGTTGGAATTATTACAACGCGCATACGGTTGAAATTTAACGAGTCACCCATACGTTTTGGGGCTTTGTTAATTATGGAGATGAAAAATAAAGCTCATCTGGGTTGTAAATTTTAAACGCGTGAGACGTCATCACGTATATTACGTTGAAATGAAGCGCGAAAAAGACTCGTTAAAAATGCATACGTATATGAATTTATCCCACTGCAGGTGCAGCTGGTTCTGCCGCTGCTGCTTTCATAATGCGTCCTTTTTTACTGGGAATTGATGTTGAGCTTTATTACGTATATTAAAGCGTTTTATTTCGCATAACTAGGATCAAGTGTTATCGCGAAGATTATGGTGTAATTTTTTTTTGTGTCAAGTCGCGCTTGTGCGCTGGGCCATTATTCGATTCTAGTTTCTCAGATTTTCTCGAAATATATAGAGTGCACTAGAGAAGCCAGTGAATACATTTTCTCTTCCCCGAAAAAAACGAAACAAAATTTTGCCTGCGTGAATTGCTTTTTTATTTTTCGCCACAAAATAACAAGGTCACAAAATCCTAAGTACTCGCGGCGCATAAAGGCACACTTCATTACACGAGTAACAGGCAGTAAAACCACGAGACTTTTCCGCGTGCATTGTCGCATAGAAAAGATGAGTGCGCGGGTGGTGGCGAAATAAAAAAAAAGTAAAACAAAAAAGCACATCTGAAAATTGAAACAAATGCAGCGCTAGCGCAAGAAAATGCCTCGCACGCTCGCTTTAAATCTACTTTGGTATGTAAAGCAGCAGCGAGCCGAGAAATAATCATAAAGAAAAGTACATCTTTCTCTCTCTCTCTATATATGTGATACGTCTCTTTTTTTTGCGCCAAGCGAGAAAACTAGCATGAAGTCAGTTTGCGTCTTGAAAGGCGAGCGCGCAGGCAGGAGGAGAATGGCGCGCGCCTGGGCGGGTCATGCATGCAAGCCGCGCGCGCTGGCTTTGTTCTTGCTACAGCACTGCACGCCTCTAGCTGTTCCCTCTCGAAAACAAGAACGATCATCTTTTTGTCGGATGCCCGAGCGAAAGAGAGAGAGAGAAAGACAGAGACAGAGAAAGAGCCTTGTTAGTATTGCCGTTGTGCACTCCTATATCATATACGTACACGCCAGAGAGAGAGAGAGGCAAGATCTTTTCATTTCGCTCGGAAGATATGAACATGCCTGCACGGCTGTACATATAGCTATGTATATATATATAACACCAGATACGAAAGACAAAATTGTACGCTCACTCGTATAATATATGTTGAAGAGCGTAAGCCTTCATCTTGACTCTCTCTTGCTTTCCGAGATTTTAATGACGTCTCTTTATTCGCTCGATTTTCAATGTTTTTCTTGTCGAGTAATCCCGGGGTCTCGCTGTTGCTTCATCACCTTCTCAATTTATTTCAACCAAAAATAAACGTGCTCGAAGATTTTTTTTGAATTTATATATTATACGAACATTAGCAAAACTTTCCGATGACATTTATTCGATGATAAAATTATAAAATAGATCCATGCCAGAGCATTAGTACGTAAATTACTCGCGTGACGAAAATGACCCATAATCGATGAGCTTCTGCAAAAATTATAACAAAAAGAGAGAGGGACCCAAGTTGCATAAGTCGATCTTATAACCATTACACAAAGCTACCTCCAGCAGGAAGCAATTGCAGCAGAACACGAACTCGCTTTGTGCACATCCACAGAGCTTTGCATTTTCATCACCAATCGTCGTATCTGCTTTATCTATATTTCTTTTTTATACGCGCACGCGCGTCATGATTATTCGTGAGAAGATAATGAGTTTGCTCCGAGCCTCTTCTCTCCCCGAAGCTCTCTCGAAAAAGTCGAGAAATTCATTTTCTCTCTAAAAATACGCTGTTTTTTTTTTTATTCGCCTCGCTTCTTTTTTCCTCCCACTTCGTTGTAACAAGACCCAAGAAGCTTTCGAGGGCTTTACTGCGCACGAGCGCGAGGAATGGTTAATGCAATGACGCGTCAAACCAAGTTTTAATGTACCGTTCGAGTGTGTGTGTCTCTCTCTTCCCCCAGATGAGCTACACACTTCTTGCGACAAATACTCGCAACTAATGTACGGTTTTTTGAAGAATCGATAATGACGAGTAAACTTCGTCGAATCACACGCTGTGTAGATGAAAAAAAGTAGATCAATTTTGTTTCATAGTCGTGAAGCTTACGATTCAAGCTGCTCGAGTCCGAAAGTTTACATTTACTTTCAAATGTTCAAGCATCGTTGTATTGTGCTTTCCGCAAAAATAAACTTTATCATAACTCCCTGATATACATTTTAGTATACAGTCGAGCTGGTCGAGTAGTAAATCATGGAGATGTACTTAAAGATCTATGCAGAAGCATAAATCACGACTCGCGTAATTATCTAGCATATCTTAAAATTTTTCAAATTCGAATTTCACCATCAAGCACATTTCTGACTATACGCGAAGATTGAGCGAATATTCCATTAATTTATGATTTCGATCAAGCCAGATAATCAAAGCACGCACTGTATGTAGGAAATTCTGCAGCCGCAATCAGCGCTTGAATTCTTGAAAATGAGAGATAACAAATTTCGCCGCGGCGAAATAAGCGGCCGGCGCAAAACAAAGAAAATGGCGCTAAAATTCACGTTCGGCTTTTCACTGCGCACGAGAGATTTTTCTGGACTTGTCCGTTTTACTTTTTTATGTATCAGCGGCAGCAGCGCTGGCCGTGCTAACAGCACACGAACAAGTCGAATGCCAAAAAGACGAGTCTGCAGCTAACCAAGGCCCCTCTTTTTCTCGTTGTTGATTTTTTTTTATTCGTTCGGTACTGCTGTTTCACCTCCTTTCATTCACTCGTTTTGTCCCGCATCTCTCTCTCTCTCTCTCTCTCTCTCTCCACTTTGCCAGCTATGTTTCGTTCTATTTGCGTTCACCTTTATTTTTCTTTCCTACCCCTTTCCTGCTTGCTTCTACCATTACAAGTTGAGGAAACGTTTCCTTTCGTCCCTGCAGCATTGTTCTCTCTCTCTCTCTCTCTCTTATAGTCTGCGAATCCCATTCCTGCCTAGAGAGTATATATTCGAATCGAGTCACGTACTTGCGCGCGCCCGGTAGTGACTCGTGCGTATATATAGCCAGCAGGTCAGAGCCAAGCCTCGTCGCTTTGTTTTTAGCTTAATAATTTTTATTCGGTTTGAAAAACGCCATCTCGCTTGTAAAAAACGATTGTTCGTTTAACAAAAAAAAAAGACAGGAGGTAAAAAGCTTGATGCAAAGAAAGAAGAAAATTAGCGCCAAATCATATACAAAGTAGCTCGAGAACGAAATAAATTATTTGCAAGCTCGAATCGTTCTGTACCGGGGGGGAGAGAAAAAGCACCTCTCCCGTTGAAATCCATGCGCGATTACTGCGAGGAAACATCACTCCGAAGCGATCACAGGCCTCGTCTTATAACATAGCCCCTCTTTGGTTTGGAAAATTCAAACGGTACCCCTGCACCCTCGATCGAGCCGTTATACCAACTAAAGCTCCAGACTCTCGAGCTTCATTCATCTGCGCGAAAGAGAAAAGAGAATCCAAAGTGCGTCGTCGCGCAGATAGATGTGTATAAGCTGCTTCCCGTACATAATGGAGGCGCAGCTCGATGACGACCTATACATTCTGTATATAGGTATACATCGACGAAAGAATGTCTCTTGGAGTATCTATATATCTATGAGGCTACGAAGACTTAGAGGTATATGGAAGGGTGATTTGGCTATATATTTATACCAAGAGGGAGAAACATACATCAGCCTCCCGCGCTCACAAAACTAACGGCTGTAGTACGCACGAGGCCGCAACGCAACGAAACGAATCGGACAGTCGGATCGATAACGCTGCGAGGTTTACGTCGAGGTATTATATCACACACATCGAACTCTCCATGGACACGCGCATACGCGTGGGGGGCCTATGTGTATACTTATCGAATAATCTGCGATTGTTTTTATTCGCAAATATAAGCGCGAGGATTAATTTTAATTATTTTCTCTCCTCGTGCGATGCGTATAAAAGCGTATAGCAGCTCATTCTGTGATACCCCTGTACACTGCGTAGACTGAATTTATCAGAGTTTCAAATAAAACCTATAGACGTTGGGGCTTGACAACAATGAGTATACATTGTCTATTTTTTTATGTCATTCGCCAGAGACTGTATTATCGAATGAACAGTCTCTACATCAACAGCTAAAATCAAAATTTTCATCTACTGTACTAAAATAAATCTTATAAGCCCCCCTCGATTTCAAAATGGCTGATCCTGAAAATGAGAAAAGTCCGTAAAAAACTAAAAACGTTCAAGTGCATTACCCAAAATTTTCATTAAAAAATCCTTAACTTAACTGATTATGGAACATTGACGTTGAGAAAATGACGCACGCAACACCCAGCACACTGATCTTCGTCTTTATATAGGAAAACGGAAAAGTTTAAAGCCCCGTTTTTCACCTTTGACTATATGGCGACTCTATATCTCTCGTTCTTACCCCTTTCTACGATTCTATAAAGCGTTAAATATAATACGAGTATCAGTATATCACGATCCCGAGAAAATGAGAACGGAGCTTCGGCACTATGCTGAAAATTCAATATAGAACCGCGTTAACCATTGGGTGTACTAGCCAAGTCGGGGCGCGAGTATAAAGTATATGCGAAGGTTACATTACTTTTATTATGGGTAGTAAAAATTTATCCAATTGCCCGAGGAACTCTCGACTTCTGCTGCGCTCGCTCATTTTATCCGCTGCCTCTACTAAGTCATTGTTTTATATGCGATATCGATAGTTTTTTTCACTGCATTACAAAATCAAGTGACCAGCGAGCTCCTCGGCATTTTTATGCATTGACTTTTTTTTACAAAAACATTTTCTCTCGCTTCGATTATTTAGTCTTGATATATCTTAGATAAAAGGGACAGCTTTTATATTATGGAGAAAAAAATTGACTCGCTTGTCACGGCAAATATATGTACGGATTTTTCGAGTTTCAATGAATTCACTTGGCTTGCGCGCGTGCACATGGAATCGCGCCGATGCAAGCGTCAGAAAAAAAAAAAAAATTTCGCGAGGCGCGCGCGACTCGGGAAAAAAGAGTTCTTGTAAAATCTAGAAAATGACGCTGTACACCGCACGCTTTCGCCCCATATATCTCCAAGTAATAACGCTGCGCACAGCGGCAAGATATAACAATGTCGTAAATTCCGCGCGTTGCAGCAGCGAACGTTGCCATTCGTGCGCCACCCGCCAAACTTACACGGCTTCTCTCTTCTCCGAAAAGACAGCTCGCGAAATATAAAGGCCAGAGATTAATAGAACCCAACCGTCCATGTGTAGTATAGCTCGCACGAGGAAAGAGACAGAAAGAGAGAGAGAGAAATATAAAGCGGGTGATTGATGGCGTATCGACTGATAGTTTCAAGTAGTGCTACATAACGCTTCGTGTGCAGCTCCGATCTCGCGGAACGACGTCATAAACATGCGGCTGTCGTTTTAGAAACTGTGTATGAGGGGGGCTGCTCTATACTGCCGCAGCAACGACGACTACTACGACGACGACGACGACGACAATCGGTTCTCTTGGCTTCTTGAACTTTAAAAGCCAGCAATAAGTCGAACTTTTTAACCTAATTAATTTGGAGTAATAAACTGCATTGAAATAGCTCGAGAAAGTCGTATTTACGAGGCAGTTAAAATTGTCTGGAATCTCTCTGCGATTCTGAATAGATATATATACACAAGTAGATGGGTGATTTGATTGTGCTTAATACGCGTTTGTGTCGCTATTGACTATGTACTTGAGATTTGATAAAAGTCAAAAATGCTCGCTTGCCATTAAACATTTTCAAGCATATAAATACGGCCGAACAAAGATAGTCCGAATCTATTTATTTTTGGGGGGTCGGCTATTTGTATCGTACGAGCGGGAGAAAATTGTTAGTGGAACTTCTTCAATTTTATTCGCTTATCAATTACGAAATAATTAAGAGAAATTTTTTTTCTTTGGCACAGAAAAGTGATTGAACTCCTGGAAAAAACATTGGTCTAGTTTTCTTGATATAATTCAAATCGAATTTCTCTTTAAAACACTAAAAACTCGATGATTCTTCATTGGCTTTCACTCTGCTTTATCGCATCTTTATATTTACACTCGTGACGTTTACTTACGCTTTTCGCGTAAATAATTTACCAATACCGTGTTAAGTTTCTCAAAGATTCTATAAGTAGATTATATGCTTTGGTATGCGTTTGCTCGGCTTCGAACACATTTCACCAAAGTTGTGTCGTGATTTTTTTCTCAGATATTTCTTATAAAATATTCTCTAACTATTTAAAGTAAACTATTGAAATGTGTAATGAGCTTATCGTAATTGCCTATAGACTGTAGTTATTAGTGTAATAATTATTTTGTGAAAAAAATAATGAGCAAAGTGAAAAATCGTTGATGAATGATAAAACGTGAAAAGCATAAATTAATTTTCAAGTAGAGAAAAGGAGCTCGTTTGTCCGAAGGTAAATAAACTCTTGATGCTTTATGGCTATCAAATGCCTTTGAACAAAATCTATACGGACAAGGTCCAAAAGTTTTCTATAGAGGGAATATTTAAGCGAGATGTAATATAACGAGCTTGGTACATCGTTGGTGGAAAAAGCTATACGCGCAAAATAATAGACTTTGAAAAAAAAGCGGCTGGTTCGTGTACGTATATATCGGACGAAATGAAATTTAGCCGCTGACGGCGTGTTTTTTAAAAACTAATAAAAATCAGTGGTATCAATGTAATTAAAAAATATTACTTTGCTGAAAAATAGAGATAAAAATAAAATTTAATAGCAACGCAACTCGAATGAATTTAATAATCTAGTGTTACGAAATATCTACGAGGTACGAAACAAAAGATAAATAAAATTCATCCATCCCGATAAAGGGCTTTTGACGAGATTTTAACGCTGAAGTTTTTTTCGGATGGCTGAGTTTGAATAATGTAGATGAGCGCGCTTCTGCGATGTAACATATTTTCTTTTCTATTTTCAATTATCACGTTTGCACGCACACGGGACAGAAGTAAAAAAACAGGTTGTACAAATTATTCTTTGCATTGGACGCAGTAGAACGAGTCTAGTTTGGGTCAGACGAGATTTCAGACTACCAACATATCGGTCGCATTCGCTTCTGTTACTTAAAATGTTTCCCCGTAATTCATTAATAAACTGACGAGGAAGAAAAAAAAATTGGCAATAAAGTTGAAAAATTAATTGGAATCGACCAAGTGCACAATGAGACAAACTGCTTTGCTGCTCAATGTATCGGCAAATTTAAATTTATTTCTCGCTCTGTGTACTGTCATTAAAACTTTTCTTTTTTTTGTACAAAAATGATGTAATTAGAAGTTTTAAACTCAGGCCGCAGCAGCAGCGGCAGCAGGCCAGGCCACGATAAATCGAGGAAAAGGTAGCTCACAGCAAAGCTCACTAGGCGACAAAACTTTTGTGCATAGCACTGCACAGTGGGTCGTAATAGGTAGTAGAGAATAAAGTTGGCGCGCGGCGCGCAGAGCGAGTCGATGTGTACGATGCAAAAATGTTGTACACTTATATATATGCACAGAGCACACGAAAGAGCACACCTATGGGGTCACAGAGAATAATAATCAGCACAATGCCTCATTACCTAACGCAGGCGCAGCTCAACGCGCCGAGCCATATACTCTCGTGGATTATGGATGTAGATTGTGCGCTGCAGCCCTGTGTTTGTACTACTGAACACACTAATAATTAATGACAGGCAGGCATTTATAATATAGTCCAGAGTACGTATGGTTGTGTGTGTGCGTTGTATAAGCACCGCACGAAATGATGTAGTCGCAACGCAAGCTCGAGTCTCGGGACCGCTATCTGGCACTATCCCTGGCAGAACCGACGAGTCTCTTAGGGAGTCCAGACAAATACAATTTAGCCGTGTCACACAGCGCGGATAGTTTATCGATTAGCAGTGTGTGAACTCTATTTCCATCGCTCCCTACCATACTTCACCCTTTTGCAGTCTGTGTATTAGCACGCACACACCAACACACAGCCACAGGTTGATATATAACGCGTGTACACCTATATATACAGCAAACGCGCGTGTATTATATAGTCACGAGTCTGCAATTACGTAAAGGTAAACAGACTCGGAATCGACGAGTAAGTTGGCTCGATGCCGATGAGTGCTGAAACGTAAAGAGGAGCATGGCGCATAGGATAGTTAGCATTTGCCTCGCTGACTTCATCTCTCGTTCCTATATGTACACGTGTGCTTGCGTATGTGTGTGTCAACGCTTCGATGACGATGCGCAAGAACGTACACCCACGTTAGGCAGTCCTTGTGTAGTTGTATGTAGATACCTCGAGCGAGACGTACATACACATACAGGTTGACATTGATGTAGTGGTTTGCAATTGACACGCTCGTTTCAAATCCATCTCGCATACGCACACATTATTATTATACAATGCGATGTGTACGCCGCGATCTGCCTCTGCCGTTGATTGATTTTTACTCCCGCCGCACTCGAGCTTTCCAGCAGCAGCACTTAACGCCCGGACGGACGCACTTTTGATGGCGCGCTATGGTCAGCTTAACAAAAGTATCCTTGCTGCCGCTGCTGCTGAATTTTTAATCAATGCTTCCTGCGTGCAACGATTTATCCGCAACAATTACCATTATAGAAACATTTCTCGAAATCTCGACTCGAATACAATTTTATTTGCCGTTTTACTACCTCTACTTGAGGGTCTGTAAACCTGTGTTGTTAATTATCTGTATGGAAAAGCAGAGAATGCGCGATAAACGCTTCGAGCAACATTACCAATAATAATTCTAGTCCTTTATCCCTGTGCAATTTGAGTTGCCAGTCAATTCGTTTTCCAGCCACATCAATTCTATGATTCAATTTATCATCGTCGTACGCTTCATAACTCGAGTATAATGTCGCGTAAATTCCTATTCAAGGTAATGAAAAAAATACCACAGCTAAGGGTATCAAAAAATGAAATTGATACTATTTTGATATTTAGTCGCTATATAATATCATGAATAAAAAAAAATACACACCGCATAGCTTTTGGTTACCATTTAATGAATATAAATATTTCTATGGAGCGATTTAATATTATCGAATGGTTTATCTCTTTTGTAATTGTATATTGTATTTTCATATTAATTTTTGGTCGCACATTTGCATGGATATTAATAAATTTATCATCGTTATTGTTTCTCTCTTCCTTTTTCTCTTCCTCTCCCTCTCTCTTCCATACGTCGTTCTCTTTGTTATACCAGTACGTGCGTGTTGGCGTAAATCAATATTTGCGGATCTCGCAATCGAAAGCTTTTGCGAGCGCGTAAAGGCACACACTCGCTAAACCTGCGTACACGCGATCTTTATGATTTTTCCAGCTTAGGTCCTGATTAAATAAAAAAAAATATAATCACGATGAGGTGCAGATAGCAAGCTTACCTTCATCCAATGGATAGTTGGAGAAATGATGCTGGCGCTCATTGAATTTATTTTCACAGCTGTTTAATTTCGATTGAGTAATTCATTAATGTTATTCGCCTTATATGGGTAGGTCAGAAACAAATTGGTAGCCCCCTGTACACGCATACGCGAGCTGCTTTTTATTGCATATTTTGATCTCGAAAACATTTAAATTAGTTTTGCGCGAAACTGCATCGAAAATTCCAGAGCCACTGTGTTAACTCAGTTGAACGTATACATACGTATACAGAAAATGTAAATGGAATAAGTTTGACGCGCTTTAATCAAATTTTTTCTCATTTGTTTTCAATTTATTTCGCGCATTATTCCGGCGAATGGCTTTGGTGGTTACAGAAAAAAGAGGGCTTTAACCCGGAGATGTAGCAGAGGGTAAGGGTATGCGAATTCGGCGTGAATAAGTTAATTAATTGGTCTCAGGGATTGCTGTGCGCAGGGGGTCTGCGCCGCAACGACTGACCACACGATAGCTTATGCTTGTCGTTACAGGGTGGCTATACGGATTACCAATACGATTTATGCACGACAAAGCATAGAAGTGAAAATATATATACGCGCGCGCGTATACGAAAACGAAGAAGCGAGGCAAGGGAGTTTAATTTTCTTCCAGTGTCCTTCATTTGATCTTTATAAGAAATCCACTTGAAACGGCGCGAGGGTTGCTGGCTATTATGCGTATATACATAAATACGAATCCGATATTCAAATCGAAATCGAGTAAAGCAGAGTCAAAACTTTGCAGACAGCTTTTTACGTTATTTGGATGAGAACTCAATTACCCATCCGCATCGGAAATACTTCAAAAGCTCGAGAGAGAGAAGGGAAGGGGGAGAACATTTTTCAAGAGGAGCTGTTTAATAACTCGTGTCTTTGTCGAGTGTAATGGAAAAAAACGCGACAATGAAGGGCGCCGATACACAATCGCTTGCTTTGAAATTTGAAGCGAACTCATTTTTTACACGATAATTCTGAAAATATGCTTGGTATTGCACTCGTAGATGATTAGGTGTAGCATAATGAAAGACAAGAAAAAAAATATCCACTCGTTATATTCGTGAACAAAAAGTTCGGAGAAAAAAGGACCGCAAAAGCAATTTAAAACAACCACTAACTAAATATGGACGACGCGGAAAAAACTCTCTCTCAAAAAAAAAGAAAAAAAAATTGAAATTGAAGCTTTGACCAAATGAGCGCAACGCGGACACACAGAGTATTCGGTCAGCTAAAATGTCTCCCTCATATTTATATACGTGCGCATGTTGCAGACAATTGAAACGAAACGGTAGAAATGCAGCACGGCGGGGCAAAAGTCGACACTCTCTGGAAAGTTCGCGTATGCGTGTATTTGTGTCTGGCAGTGGCGGGCATACACGTTTTGCGCTGTATATATGTATATAATCGGATCAGAGCGAGAACGAGAGAGAGAGAGAGAGAGAGAGAGAGAGATAGAAAGCCGCCATTAGTATGTGTAACATATATAATATATATATTACGAGAGAGGAGAGTCTGACTCTTGCCGGATTACGACTACTGCATAAAATGACCAGTGTTGCGCTAGCTACTACTAGCTCTGTTAGCTGCAGCGCATGGAAGTCGTCGAGTGCAGTCTCGTACCCCCGACTCTTCTTCCAGTTCTCGGTTTCTCCTCTCTTTCTCCGTGATTAATTATACGAGCGCCCCCCGACGGTGGTGTGTGTGCGTGTAAAGAAGAGCCGCTGCCTCACACGCGACCCTCTCGACGAGCTACTACTACTACTGCTCTTGCTAATGGTCAGATATGCTGATTCTCCTCCTACGCGCAGGCACACATACTTATTTTATTACTTCACATTAAAGTCTTACCGACCGTGTACTTATGAATGATAAAGTTAATTGTACTTCTAATGTTTGACAAAAAATCCCACGTATAATTAATCGACTGGTCAATTTTTCTAATTGCACCAACTCTGATGTATCTAAATTCACAACTGAGTAAAGGTTTTATTATTCAATAACGGAGCGAACTTAGAATATACAACAAAGATCAATCATCGTTATTTGACCGGGCGCAGTCTTTAATTAATTTTTGTGGTAACATAAAAAAAAACTAACGCGGACGAACACGAAAAATGATGGAGCGACTGCGGGCATCAGACACATTTGGCTTACACTTTCGATCCATAATCATCGCAGCCAATCAAGAACCGTTGTGTAAAAGTAAACTTGTCGAAGGTTCATTAAACTAAGTGATTCATTATTAGATTGACCGAAATAGATGATTGTTCAAAAAGTTGGATGTTTAGCGAAGATATTGGCTTTATGATATTTATAGATTTTGAATAGAAGAAGAAGTTATGAGTTATAAGTTAAAATTGATAAAAAATACCGAGAATAATGGATTCCTCTATAAAATAAAAAGCCATCTAAATAGATGTATCAATGTTACGAGCCTCCCCGTGCAGGGCATATAATATAGCCTTCGAAAGTGCGCGCGCGTGATAGTCGTCGAGGGGGTTACTGCGAAAAATCGATCCTAGGACAAAAAAGAATACTAAAAAAGTATTTTAAGCTCATTTCCATACGTGTGGCGCAGCAGCGACAACACAGAGCATCGCGCAACATCGTTCGTGGCAAAAAGAAATACGCTCAAATAGACCGAGCTTTTATATACGAGATCTTGACAAAGGCCAAAAACGCAACTTGGCTTTCGAGGATATACCGTCGTCTAAGCTCGTTATCCAACAAAAAACGTATTATTAAGTCTATATCGTCGATGTATAATGCATAATAAAGTAGAAAAAAATACCTTTAGGGTCTTCTCGAGTATACACGTAACCAGCACGTGCGTCCCTTTTTTTCTTCGGTGGTTTTTCTCTGCGTATTCCTTCAACCCCCTATATTACGCCAATCTTTAATTCAGACTGTGCTATCGCGCACGACCCTTCGACTCGCTGTTTTTAAGTGATTGATATGGGTTCTTGTATAGCAAACACGCAAAAATCGCTGGATTTTCGTCTCTCTCTCTCTCTCTCTCCACTTTTTTCGCGACATTTTTCGAGGCAAGACCTTGAATCTTCTGTTGACCCTTTTTCTTCCCAAGAGCTTTTCAAGCACACACACACATACGAAAGTACTTGCCTATTTTTCATTTCGTTTGGCCCTTTCATATTGACTCGTTCAAAGCCACAGTCATATAATCGTAGTTTATGCATATAGTTGCCATGGCTTTTAGGTATATAAACAATCGCCAGACACTTTCCGCAAGAATAGCCTTTCGGGTGGATTTTCGATTGTGAAAAGAGTTGGAAATTATACAATAAGCCTCGCCAGGTATATTTTCCAGTATTATACGATATTTAAGCTAAAAATGCGCACACAATAGAAGAGCGAATCGCTCGTTTGAATACTCTGCAGGATATATTCCAGTGATTGCAAAATTGCAGCGCACGAGAGTCGTTAGCTGTTTTTCGATACTCTTTTGGCTTTAGCGTGCAGCGCCGAGCTCGAATATCGTGGAGCACGTGAAATTTTTCTACGGAGCTGATCGCCGAATAACAATAAATAGGTTCGACCGATGGTTCTTAAGCTCGTTTTTCGGAAATTTAATTACTCTCGAAGGATACAAGGCTGAATTCTCTATGCAGATGAAAAAAGCTCGAAGCTGCACTTGAATTTTTCAATTTCGATGTTATATTGCCAACTGACGAATCCATGTAATTCGAAGAAGCTACTTGCAGCGACACGAGTACACGCTCGAGAAAAAGTTTTTTAATTTCGATAAATATGATCGCACCGAGGATCGCACAGAGGCGCGCGTGGGCGTAGTTTAAAAAGTATGGTCCCTTTTAACCCGAGGCTCGCGGAGGCTTTGTAACAAGCACGACGACACTGCAGCGTCGCTGACGTCGACACTCGACGCGAAACTGACAAATCCACAACTTCTTGATCCTCGCCTATACATAGGTTGGCATTTCTAGAGTGCTAAAGGCGTGTCGCGCGCTTTGCAATTGTGTAAGTCCGCGCGCGAGGCGCCATCGTGTAAGCGGCTAAATCGCCCCTGATAAATCTCTCTCCGGAGTCTGCAGGCACAGGCCCTCTCCTCTATACATATATCTATATACCTTGTCTCTTTCTGCGAGTCTCGCGATGCTCCAGTTTCGCCGCGTTTCAGGTGGGCGCTTATAGTCCAAGATCTCGCTCTACATACATATATAGCGCGACAACTGCCCACACACGAGTACACGAGTACTGCACGAGTATTGTATATATACGTGTGCAGTAGCTCTCTCCGTTAACTTGGCTTTTATTCGTCGTCGTCGTCATCGTCGTCGTCTAGGCGCAAGAAGTGTGAGCGTGTGTGTGTGAGTTACCAATGTAACACGCTCCGCAGCTCTGGCAAAAGTTTCGCGCTGCACTGCGCTCCAACGCTTCGCCCAAAGTGTTCACGGAGACCACACTATAGCAGCCCCGCAAGCAGCCTGTTTAAGACTGACCTTCTTTTTTACAAACTTGCTCTTCTTACTCTGGCACTTGGGCATATTTTCGTCTTTTTTTTTGCCCCTTTTTTTCGCGAGAATTTTTTTCCCTTCGCAGTAGTATAATGTCTTACTTCGGTGAAATATGAATTTTTGAATAAAAATACATTCGGATTTCAATTTATGACTGTATAAACTTAAGATCGAGTACATTATATTGGACAAATTTTACATCTCTGTCTTTATTTCGTGTGTGCCCTCCGACAGATGCGGAAGTGAGGTCGCCTCGCTTCGGCGGTCAAAGCTGGCTGGCGTTTCCGCCTCTTCACGCCGCTTACAAGCACGTGCAGCTGGAGCTGGAATTCCGGCCCGAGACTTGGGACGGCATTATTTTGCTCGCCGGCGAGAGGGACGATCTGCAGGGCGACTTTATGGCTCTCATCATCTATCACGGATACGTGGAGTTCAGGTGAGCTTATTTCTTGCCACTACTTTTTTTTTTTTTTTCATTCGACCTTAGTATCGATTCGTAATAGAGAGTCGCATTCGACCGGAAGACGTACAATTTTCTTTTGGATTATGGATGTGAAACTACTCTTATATTTTATCCATCTCGTTCGTGCGCCATTATTTACGGTACTCGGAAACGGCTTTCAATTTTCTCTCGCTATATCGTAACATCTTTTTTATGCGCACACAACTAAACAATCTATTGGATGTAGTTCGCAGGCATTTTTACAATTATTTTGTTTCGTCGCGATTAAACATTGCACACTTCGATGATTAAAACGACGATACGCGTCATTCTCGAGCTGCACTTTTTGACAGGAAAG
Organism: Trichogramma evanescens; assembly: GCA_902732785.1. NCBI lineage: Eukaryota > Metazoa > Arthropoda > Insecta > Hymenoptera > Trichogrammatidae > Trichogramma > Trichogramma evanescens. Next base: position 27,797 of record CACVKI010144933.1, read on the forward strand.
TTGAAAAATGTTCTCTCGAAACGAATAGTTATTTTTGCACTTTCCCGCTTATTTCATCGCGGAAGCTTGTATACACTTTGAAAGCTCTCGTGTTAACTGCGTGCAAAAAGAGTTCAAAGATATAGGGCAAGAAACTTGATTGTTAAAGCTACGTTGCCGCGACTTGTTAACTTCGAGAGGTCACAACAATTTCATAAAAGTGAATAAAATTAACCCCGAAGATTACTCGACGTGGTGCACAGCCTCTTGCATATCTGTAATCGAATTCACATTAAACTTTTCAATTCAAGGCCTCGGTGTATTTAACGAAAATAAAATATAAACGTTCGAAGAAACGACGATTGCGCAAAAAATTGATTCGAATATAAAAAAAGACATTCCGTTAAATAATTCCTTCGAGTACGAGGGTATTATAAATGCAACACTTCAGTGAGCGGTAGGTCGATAACCTTTAACCGATAATCACACGTCGTCAACGCGGAGAACAGAAGAAAAAATAGTCGGTCGATGCAACCGATCGATATTATGAAGCGAAAAAATACGAACTAAATGTTACTTTCCAAATCGAAATTTCGTAGAAACAATCGAACGATCCAAGAAGTATCGATGCATCGGTATTAGTACGGACTCTCAAATACTTAATAATCGCAAAGAATGTGGAGGTTGTCGAGTTCGACACATATAACAATCAGCAGCATCAAATAACACAGGCGTCCAACGCGTATAGATTCAATTGTATGTATTACTATGTAGCTTTGTACGCTCCGTTCTCCAATTATTTTGGCTCGAAATTATTTCCGAACGAATCCGACGCGCCAACGAGATATTTACAGAAAATCGTTACACATTAAGCATGGCGAGGAGCGACTATAATACATTTGTGGCGGCCGCGCAGGCGATATTATCGATTCTATCGAGAATATGTATATAATGCAGAGAACGAGACAAGCGTGTACATATGCAGTATTCAAATCTTGCTAAAGTCGATGATTTATATAAATACTGTATAAGTAAGCAAGACGTTAGCAGCACGAATTTTCGCTGAAAAAAAAAAAAATACAAGCTTTATCCGCCGCCGCCACCGCTGCGTGTATATATACCCTGTACGTTGCACAGAACGCGTGACCTATTTTCGCGCAAGGCTGCGGCTGATGGAATGTAATATACGTTCCTTTTATTTTTTTTTCTCCCTCCCTCCCTCTCACTCACTCTCTCTCGGAAGAGTTCGTGCAAATTTTATCTCTCCTTTATCCGGCATGTTTCAGCGTGAAATTGCCGTTCGTTTGGTGGCTGGCTGGCGCCGATGGCTTCGAGTGTTTTCTAATCCGAGGCACATAATTGATAATATCGGGAGAGAGAAGGGTCAAACCCCTCCCCCAGCGTAGAGCTCTCCCCGCGATGAAATTTTTATTTAACCGAAAACTCCCAAAAAAAAGAAAGTAAAAAAAAAGGCTGCAGTTTGGCCTTCTTTTGTAAACACACCTTTTCCCGAAGGTATACACGTATAAAAACGCTCGACGGTACGTTTCAACTTTTTTGCTTTTTTTTCTGTGTGCAGATTCGACTGCGGCAGCGGAGTGGGTATTGTCAGGAGCTCCGACACTGTCAAGCTCAATGAATGGAACGTACTGAACGTCTATCGACATCGCTGGGACGCATGGCTGCAATTAAATCAAGAAAAACGAGTCCAAGGCAGATCGAAGGTAAAAAGAAAAAAAAAAAAAACAAAAGCTCATTTTTTGCAAGTGAAAAAATGTTTTTTGCTGGAGGGTGGCAGGGCTGTGTTGATTGATAAGTAACGTCAAACGCCGAAAGCTGCGCGGACGAAAAGGGAAAATTGGGGACGAAGGGAAAAAAAATTCAGCGTTTGCGAGAGCGCGAAAAAGCGTCGAGGTTCGCCTCAAAAGGCGAAAAGAGCGGCGTTTAATCGTCATTCGCAAAGTTAGCAGCCGCATATCTCTCGTTAGACCGATGTTTCCTCTCTTAAAATAATGATGACCTAAAAGTGAAGCCAATCTATTCGGCCTCTGATTGGTCGACTGACTTTTGACTCGAGTCGAAATGTAATAAA